>JAYKQN010000031.1:2057500-2115000 GCA_036785175.1 Eupleurogrammus muticus | reverse complement strand
CATCTCGCTCCAGGAAATGATACTTGTCTGCTGAAGCTTGTCGTTTATTGATGAAGAGAAGACGTCGTCAGGTTCTATAGAATCTACAGCTCTGGCTCGGTGGAGGTGCTGTTTGCTGCTGGTTAAATATGGAAAATGTCCAGAGGTTTTATTCAGGTTTTCTGAAAATCAAAATCAAAAAAGAGATGGGTGATATTTAAAAAAAAGGCCTATTGATAAAAAGTTATTGATTGCTTAATAACACACTATAATAGTAGAGGTAGGTGATATAGCTAGGAAATATATTCATGTCAGTGGATAACAATAATCACTGATTAGTGATTTGTGGATTTTTCTGTTAAACGAATGTTTGATTCAATGATTGATCCATTACCAACAGAAATATGAAGTTTATGAGCCATGCAAACTTTAAGGTGAAACTATCGATATTATATGAAATTCTATATTCTATTAAAACTCCAATAATTAATTGATTCGTTTCCAACTACTCCAACTATTACATTAATTTGCAACTATTTTCTGTTTTTTTTGTGTTCTATGAGAATAAATTGATGAAATTCTGATTCTAGACTAATCGATTAATCGTTTCAATAATTAATCGAGTATTTATTATAAAAATAGTTGTAGCCCTACTATTGATTGCTGTGATTAATCAATAAGCTGTTTGGTTGATAAAATGAAGATTATGGCTTAGAGGTAATGAGAACCCACTTTAATGATGTTCTAATGAGAGATCGTATATAAACCTTTAGATCATTGAAATAATTAATGGATTTTTTTGGTTCAAAAAATGAAGATTGAAGCTAAAATGTCTTTTTTTGTCCACAACCAAAGATCATCAGTTAACTATTATAGAAGAATAAAGAAACCAGGAAATAATCAGAGAACAGAAGCTGGAACCAGAGAAATTGGACATTTACAACATTCCTGGTTTCTTTATTCGTCTATAATTGTAAACCAATGATCTTTGGGTTGTGGACTGTTGGTCTGGACAAAAAAATACATTTTAGTTTCAATCTTCAGCTGATAGACATTTATACCATTTCATGAACCAAACAACTGATCAGTTCTATGATCAACATTGCACTGATGATGTGGCTCCTGCTGATCTATATAGATTTTATTCCACAGCCCAGGCATAGATAAAAGATGCCGAACAGACGTGTAACCCTGTGATTGCTTTTGGTCAGACGGAGCCATTTTGCTTCATTGCAGCATTAAAAAGTAGCACCGAACAATAAAAAAAAAAAAATGCAATTATAAGTGTGTTTGTGTGTAATGTATCAGCAGCCCCATCCAGGGGCCCGTAATGAATGCAACGCAACGTGCGCTCACTGAGCCGTGCGCACGCCCCGCTCAATGCATCTCTGAGAATAAACAGAGCAATGGAAATGGTTCTCATTAGTGTTGTTTTCATATTAAGTCCCTCAGACAAGGTTGACAAACCCGGCTCCCTGTGCCAGGCTCCTCGGGGACCGGCGCTTCAATACAGCGAGGGCAAACAACACCAGCCGATACCAACACCATTACCACCTCCTATAGTTACTTATCCCCCCCCCACCCCCACCCCTCCCTCTGGAGTGCTCTGTCTACACAGACCAGAGGAGAAGGCATTAGGAGAGAAGGAGTCCTGCTTTCATTTATCACCATCGCTATTGGCCCTAAAAGGGACAAATGTCTGTTCTCCATCTCTGGCTATTAGAATCAGAGAAATGCCTGCTGCTGCAGTGTGTGTGTGTGTGTGTGTGTGTGTGTGTGTGCATGTGTGTGTGGATGGGAGTTATTTTGTGCACCAGAGACGATCCACTTTGCAAAGGCTGTTTAGCAGGAAACAGAACAGGTGTGCGGAGCTTCTGGCTTCCACCATGTCTGGCTTCCACCATGTGTTCCAGTTGTTTCATATATATATATATATATGTGTGTGTGTGTGTGTGTGTGTATGTATATATATATATATATACATGTGTGTAACTATGGATGTGTGAATGATTAATATGTCTATTTCTTTCAATTATTTAATACATTGTTTAGACTTTGAAATTCATATTTTCCCAGAGGCCACAGTAATGTCTTATATTGACTCATAGTGAAAACTTTAAAATATTCCACAACTCTCGTAAAGATAAGTAGTATTTATCGTGTGTATTATATTTATTTACCTATATATTATGTGCATCGCCGCACCTGTTCGCTCAATGTGCAGTATAATGTATGTTTGTCTTTTTTTATTATGCTTCGCTCTATTTTTATTATATTGTAAATGGAAGACGATTTGGATTCGGCCATCTGTTGTGTTGCTGTTCATGTGACAATCAAATCTGCAAATATTCACATTAGAGAAGCTAAAAGCATCAAAAATGGGACAAATCTTTGATTAGATGCCAAATATGACATTATTCAGTAAGTGTTTTGATAAGTGATTAATTTAGAGTCATTTTTAATTCTAAAATGTCCAGATTCTCTGGTTCCAGCTTCTGTTCTCTGATTATTTCCTGGTTTCTTTATTCTTCTATAACAGTAAACTGATGATCTTTGGGTTTGGGAAACACTGATCAACATTTTACACCATTTAATGAACCAAACAACTAATCGATTAACCATTGTAGTAATTAATATATTAATTGAGTATTAGATTAAACTACCTTATTCTGTGTTTTTACTGGTTTCCATCACTGTGTCATTTTGTGTTGGAGGGTAAAACCTTTTGAGGATAATTTGACTTCTGGGAAAAAAACTAATCGATTAATCATTTCAAAAGTCGATAGATTAAACGACTATCAGAATAGTCGTTAGACGCCGCCCCAGTTGCCTAATGATTTACTGCAGAAAGAACAATCAATTAATAGATAAATGCTTTTCTTCTGTTGATTTTTCTAAGGTTTGTGACCCCAAACCTTAACTAACATTGATATTGTGACTAAATTTGTGTGATATAAGAATATTTTCTATGTTTTCCTGTTTCTGAATGGGCTTATCAGTTTAAATAAGGAATGATAGAACAAAGATTTATATAATTATTGCATAATTTGCATCCAGGAAGCCATTTGTGTGTTTTGGTTTGTGGCGTTTTTTTTTTCCAGATTTTGTGAAACCGCTCCTTCTCTCATCTTCTCTCATCCCGTCATCTTCTCTCGTCCCGTCGTCTTCTCTTGTCCCTCTGTCCCGTCGTCATCACTCGACCCTCCGTCATCTCTTGACCCTCTGTCCCGTCGTCATCTCTCGTCCCGTCGTCATCTCTCGACCCTCCATCCCGTCGTCTTCTCTTGTCCTGTCAACTCTCGACCCTCCGTCCTGTCGTCATCTCTCATCCCGTCGTCATCTCTCATCCCGTCGTCATCTCTCGACCCTCCGTCCTGTTGTCATCTCTCGTCCCGTAGTTTTCTCTCATCCCGTCGTCATCTCTAGTCCCGTAGTTTTCTCTCATCCCGTCATCATCTCTTGTCCCGTAGTTTTCTCTCGTCCCATCGTCATCTCTCGTCCCGTAGTTTTCTCTCGTCATCTCTCGATCCTCTGTCCTGTCGTCTTCTCTTGTCCCGTCGTCTTCTCTCATCCCGTCGTCATCTCTCGACCCTCCGTCCCGTCGTCATCTCTCGTCCCGTCGTCTTCTCTCGTCCTCTCATCCTCTCTTGTCCCTGCGTCATCTCTCGACCCTCTGTCCCATCATCTTCTCTCGACACTCCGTCCAGTTGTCTTCTCTCGTCCTATCGTCCCCTCTCGTCCCACCTGAGCCGTGACTTGGCAGCAGGACGTCGTCACGCCGCAGCAAATATCACCTTTCTTGTTATCTCCAAGTCCTGCTCTTCCAGTAAACGGGGGGGAACATGTAACCTGATCCCCTCGTTTGCCTTCAGAAGGACATCGAGGTGACGTGAACATAAAGATTAATAAGTAATGGCTGCACAAAGATGATATTTGGACTCAGATATCGCCCCTTTTTTTAGATTAATGCTTTTGATCAGAGGGGAGGTTGGTAACACGAAACGATCCGGTGGATCCGGCCCATTTCTGGAGGGACTCTGAAAAAAGGCACGAAAATGTTGTATAATCAGTCATTTTGCTGGGTTTTCGTGATATTTCTGACACCAGAAAGTATTATTCACTTGATCATAGCTCATGATTTTCCTTCCTGCACCAACTAGCATACATGTTCACACTTTATTGACAATAACGGTAGAATTGAACCGCATGGTCCCGCACCAATGAAACGCGTTGGGTCGTCCCCTGTAATACTGCCGTCGCTCCCCCCGGCTTTTTTTGTAATTTGCTGCAGTGTTTGTGCTCCCTTTTCACACTTTAATATCACGGTATTGCTTCAATTTGAGCGGCGAGATAAAGTTCTATTTCATTTTTGTGGGATTAACTTAACTCCGGTAGCGTGTCTCAAGGTATTTGTTGTGTTTTGCTTTTTATCTATGAATTATTTAGAAGCTTCAAAAAAAGAAAAAAAAGAAACAGGGAGCGGGATAGGAGACGACTGTACGTCTTCCTGTCTCTCTCAGCCATCTCGGGCAGATGTTTAATTTGGTCGGCGGCCGTGGAACAGCTCTAACCACGGCTGGGATTAGGTGGGTTGGCTGTGTAATTTCCCTGAAGGAGGAGCATGCTGAATTGGAGAATAATGATAAAAAAAGGAGGAACTGAGCATTTGGAACAAGGACACGTGAACTCGTGATGATCGCTTGAAGTTGTAGGATTTTTAGCCTCGATATGAAACACTGTGCCAGAAAAGAAACGGGGACAGCTTTGTAGAATAAAACACACACAAATCATCTTGTTGGTCGGTGGATGCTTTTTTTTTAATGTCCCATATGGTAGAAGGTGAAATTTGAACCTGTTAACATGCAAAAAAAAACTCTGATACAGCAGCAAAACTGATTTTCTATACATAAATCACACTAAATAAAGTATTTTATCTGTTCCTGTTACAGCATCAATATATATCATCAATATCCACATCATCAATAAATAATAAAATAGTTTAATATAATATCAGTAGTAGCTGCAACTAACCACTATTTAGATATTTATTTAGATTGGAGCTGTTTGTGTGATTATTTAATTGGCTCCTTTATAATCTCCTTTTAAACATCTTACAGAAAATATTCTTCATGTTCTTAATGATCCTCAGTGATTTACAGCATTTTATGGAACAATAATTGACCTTTGACTCTTATCTTATTAATCCTTGAAATTTACATTGTAGATGAATTCGATTTTTAGATTTTATATATTATATATTTCCATTTTTTTTTCCAGACTCTGTAGTAATACTGCATAAAATACTTACTCTACAGTACTTAAACCTATAGCACCAAACTGGGTACAAACACTGTTAAAATACTACTGCAAAACCTTTGGTCTTGTTTTAAATATTATTTAAAATCCACACATTTTCTGTGTATCATCAGCATAAACAGATTCTGACTCTTCTGTAGTCTCCTCACATGTTGTAGATTTATTTTAATTCCAGGTTTAAGTCCAATAACCTTTGTGTTTGCAGAGATATTCAGATTTATCATCATTTACAGCAGGAAAACTGGTGAACAGGGATCCTATAATCTATGTGCCGCGAATATATAAAAGCCTAAAGAATCCAGAATTATGTTTAAATCGTCAAAAGACGAGACAGAACTAAACAATCTGAGCTTTATTTATGATTTATTATCATTTAGCCTAGAAAACCCCTTATAAATAAGCCTGGTGCTTAATATGGACTTTAATCTGAGGAGGGCCCATGTTTCCACAGGGAAATTCCCATACTCAGTAACTGGACAGACCTCAGTTGTGATGTCACAACTCACCCCACACTCACAGCCGTTAAAGTCAGCGAGTCACATTGATGTTACAGAGACGACTTGTTCTTTCTAGAGCTCCAGACAGAAGCTGGAGAGAGCAGACGCAAATTATATTGAGGTGATTTTCGGTACTTTTTGCTACCGCAAATATATCTTGTTGGGGATATGAAAACTTCAAATAAAACCCAGGAAAAAAAGTGTAAAATATGGGACCTTTAACGTAAAGTCCTTAGCAATGCTATAATCATCCTTTACCGGGTCATTTTTCATAATTTACCGAACACGCTAAAGTTCACCGGGTCTATTAATGAGAGATTCCCTGTTTTTCTTTACACGCCGTAGCACTTTTTAAAAATGCTAATGGACTCCAACAAGCACCTGAGCAAGGATGAAAGTGCCCTCATTCCTGCTCAAAAGGTCACTGAGATGAGTTATAGCGGTGTAAGCACCTGAAAGCTATTCCCTTGTTAGACTTGACAAAGGGAGGCTGCCATTTCCCCCTTTAAAAATAGTGTTGGGTAATAAATGATCATTTGTGGATCGCGGTTCGCTACCGGCTGTGACTTTTTTTTTTCTTTCCCTCTGACATAACTCCACCACCGGGCTGATTTACATTCCCCGAAAGTTGTCCCCGAAAAAATATTTTAAAATGAGCGCTTTATTCATGCGATGCATGGCACAGACGGCGACACACACACACACACACACACACACACACACACACACACACACACACTAGAGAAAGAGCTCTCGTCGAGCTTCTTAGGGGAAACGGGGTAATTAGTCGGCCATGAAAAATGCAGGCGTCCCTGTTTTTTTTTTGTTTTGTTTTTTTTACCGTGTGACTTGACAACACCGGAGCTGCAGTCACGCAGCCGGAATCAGCACAAATATGAAAAACACCACGCGTGTCCACGGCCGGAGACGCCGTCGCCAGCGCCTCGATCAATTACGGCGTTTTCAGCGCGGCGAGGGGCGCCGCGGCATATGTGCTAGTCCTTGGCCAGGTCCCCGAAAGGTGCTGCTGGTGTGAGTGTGGGGGTCGGGGGGGTGGTGTGGTGGGGGGGCTGTAGAGCAGGGATCACAGTGACAGTTTCAGGTGGAGGAGTCTATTAATAGTTTACCTCTCAGCCAAAGCATTTCATCATTTTTGGTGTCTGAGGGCTTCCTGCTTCACAAAAAAAGAAAAGGTGGGGGTGGGGGTGGGGGTGGTGAAGTTATGCATCTCAATCTACACCTTCATATTTCATGCTGTTGAGGATTATAAATAAAAGGACAGACTCTGACCTGGGCTATTAGTTACCCGGGATCCTGTGGGTGGATGGTGCTTTGTCTTCTGTCAACTTGTTTTTTTTTCCTCCCCCCCTCAGAACAGCAACAGGATTACAATCAAAAATCTTTGGGATACAATATGAGATATATGACCCCCCCTCCCCCGTGCTGCATCAGAAGAGACAGCAGACAGAGACATCAGTCAAAATCAGCCGCGAGTTGGGGAGTTTTATGATGCAGAACTGGGTGGTGTTACCAAAATTATTATCACGTCCAAAATTTCAGTGTCACATAAAATTGCAAAATCGTGGAAAATTTCTGGTAAATATTCGATAACTTTCCTCAGGAAGTTAAGGTGGGGACTTTTTCAAATTGGAAACTGACGGTAATACAGGCTACTAACTCTTATACGGTAATACAGGCTACTAACTATTATACACTAATACAGACTATTAACTATCATATCACGGAGAGTCACTATATTCAGCAGCAGGCTACTACCTATTATACGGTAATAGATACTCACTATATTCAGCAGCAGGCTACTGCCTATTATACGGTAATACAGACTCACTATATTCAGCAGCAGGCTACTACCTATTATACGGTAATAGAGACTCACTATATTCAGCAGCAGGCTACTACCTATTATACGGTAATAGAGACTCACTATATTCAGCAGCAGGCTACTGCCTATTATACGGTAATACAGACTCACTATATTCAGCAGCAGGCTACTACCTGTTATATGGCAATACAGGCTACTAACTATTATACGGTAATACAGGCTACTACCTATAATACGGTAATACAGGCTACTACCTATTATACGGTAATAGAGACTCACTGTATTCAGCAGCAGGCTACTACCTATTATATGGCAATACAGGCTACTAACTATTATACGGTAATACAGGCTACTACCTATAATACGGTAATACAGGCTACTACCTATTATACGGTAATAGAGACTCACTGTATTCAGCAGCAGGCTACTACCTATTATATGGCAATACAGGCTACTAACTATTATACGGTAATACAGGCTACTACCTATAATACGGTAATACAGGCTACTACCTATTATACGGTAATACAGGCTACTACCTATTATACGGTAATATAGACTTACTATATTCAGCAGCAGGCTACTACCTATTATACGGTAATACAGACTCACTATATTCAGCAGCAGGCTACTGCCTATTATACGGTAATACAGACTCACTATATTCAGCAGCAGGCTACTGCCTATTATACGGTAATACAGACTCACTATATTCAGCAGCAGGCTACTGCCTATTATACGGTAATACAGACTCACTATATTCAGCAGCAGGCTACTACCTATTATACGGTAATACAGACTCACTATATTCAGCAGCAGGCTACTACCTATTATACGGTAATACAGACTCACTATATTCAGCAGCAGGCTACTACCTATTATATGGCAATACAGGCTACTAACTATTATACGGTAATACAGGCTACTACCTATTATACGGTAATAGAGACTATTATATTCAGCAGCAGGCTACTACCTGTTATACGGTAATAGAGACTATTATATTCAGCAGCAGGCTACTACCTGTTATACGGTAATAGAGACTATTATATTCAGCAGCAGGCTACTACCTATTCTAACATGCTTCTGTTTAGACATTGATGTCTGATTGTATTAGTAGCAGTATTAATGTTATTTTTTAGGCTTCCACTACTACATTAACTACTTATCTGCCTATCTATCAGTCTAATGTAAGAAATGACGACATAATGCACCATTCCTAAAAAATAATGCCATTTGGAGGCATGCAGTACTCACACAGAGTACATATAACCTAATGTTTGCTAAAATGCTAATAATAACCACAAATATTTGCATAAATGAAGTTTAGGATCTATGTTTCTGTATGTTTATGTAGGTTTTTTTTCATAACAAAAATGAAGATGTTTGTAAAACCAGTGTTTTTAAATAGAGACGTGGTATAAAGGGTGTTCAAAATAGTCTGTGAAAGCCCTTGTTTTGCATGGTTTTCCATTTGGGATTTTAGGAAACACATATTTGAATAATACAAATACATAAGGAAAAAACAAGAATATATGTGATCTGATTTGTCATTTTGTGGTAAACTATGAAGCCCTATTGGCGCCCAGCCCTGGCGTGACTTTAGGTCGGTCTGGGTTGGTTTATAAGTGGAGACGCTGTTTTCCCTCCACTCCAGTGACTCTGTTGTTTTGGCCACACAAACCGGCCCCGGCGTCTCGGGGGACGCCGCTCTCTGACAGAGTGATGAGGAAAATAGTGAGCTAGAAACCTCTCACTCTCTCTCCCGGCTTCCCCACGGTCCGTAGACGGAGCCCAACATGTGGCAAAGCAGCCTGTCAGTGCTTCTTGTTGTTGGACAGACCTTTGATCCCCAACAAATAGATAGAGGAGTCTCAGAGCCGCAGCCTCAGGGCATGAAGGGAAAAAAAGGTTAGATTCTGCAAGAAGGAGGTAAATTTAAAACCATATAACACTACTGTGTTTTTTTTTTTATTTAAAAGTGCCTTTCAAACCACTCAAGGACATATCATTCAGTAATTACTGCTGTTTTTATGGATTTATTCCCTATGGAAATCACACTGATCAGAGAAATATTTAATGTTGGATGTACATCAATGGTGCAAAATAGCAAAGTACATTTACTCAAGTACAAATTTGATTGAATATTTCCATTTGATGCTTAAGAAAATGCACGTCAACAATTTGTTAAAGGAAACAATAAACCACATAGTTACATGACATATGTGAAGTTGTGAGCAAGTTTTAATACTACTTATTATACAATAATATAATAGTACAGACTCACTATATTCAGCAGCAGGCTACTACCTATTATACGGTAATATGGACTCATATTCAACAGCAGGCTACTACCTATTATACGGTAATATGGACTCACTATAAGGGTCAGATTTAGCAAGAAGGAAGTAAAATTTAAATTAAATATAAAGATAAATAAAAAAAAGTGTTAGATGTACATCAGTGATGCAAAGTACATTTACATTTGAGGTGCAGATTATTTCCATTTAATGCTAAAAAAAGGCACATTAAACATTTGGTAAAGGAAATGTTAAATTTTTGTTTTGTTTTAATACTACCTATTATACGGTAATACAGACTCATTATATTCAAAGGCTCAGATTTAGCAGGAAGGAAGTAAAATTAAAATCTTATAACAACAATACTTTTTTTTAATCTAAAAGTGCCTTTCACTCAAGTATAAATCATTAATTATTAAATTATTGCCATTTTATAGCTTCTTTCCCTATGCATATCACATTGATCAGTGAAAAGAGTGTTAGATGTACATCAGTGATGCTAAGAAAGTACATTTGAGGTGCATGTTATTTCCATTTAATGCTAAAAAAATTGAAATCCAGCATTTGTTAAAGTACACAAATATTAGTATGACATTCCTGAAGTTGTGAGCAAGTTTTAATACTGTAAATGTTGTGTTTTGTTTACTGATGTTAATGTGAGGTTTTTAATCTCATTAAGCTAAACCTGATTAAATCAAGGCTAAAAAAATGCTTCTTCAATCTTATAGTATATTACTATTTTTGTTCTTGTACTACTCCACTGAACCAGATGCTTCTCAAATATAACACATAGTTAAAGATGAAACCAGCGGTTTCCACTTTTTTTTGTCCTTTGAATTCTCACAAACATCATTAATCATCTCATGACCCCTCAGATTCATCTGGTGACCCTTCAGAGGGCCACGACCCCTGTTGGGAACACTGCTTTTTCAGATTAATTAGATAATCATTTCTTATAGAACAATATATCAGCCAGTGTTTTAACTACAACTTTAACTCATGATACTTCTGTATATTTATTGCAATACAAACCCATTAAAAAAAAAGATTTCATGCATATAATTATATCAGTTGAGTTAATCATGTGAAGTATATATTTTCCCACCGTGCAGATAATATTATTTGAATGAATGACAACTTCAATTAAATATTAATACATATTAGCAAATATAAATAAATTATATTATATTAAATAAATATATTCAAATATTCCCATTATTATATGTATATGTATATATGTGTGTGTGTGTGTGTGTATATATATATATATATATATATATATATATATATATATATATATATATATATATATATATATATATATATATATATATATATATCTTTGAGTCTCGATAGGTTCGGGTTGAAGATCATAATAATTTATATAAAAATTCATCTTGCCAGGATTGGACTCTTCTTCCTGTCACATGATGGCGTCATGTGACAGGAAGCTTCATCTTTTTGCCTAAGTTGTTAACTATCCATCCATCCATCCATCCATTGTCTTCCGCTTATCCGGGGCCGGGTCGCGGGGGGAGCAGTCTAAGCAGGGACTCCCAGACTTCCCTCACCCCGGACACGTCCTCCAGCTCCTCCGGTGGGACCCCAAGGCGTTCCCAGGCCAGCCGAGAGACATAGTCCCTCCAGCGTGTCCTGGGTCTTCCCCGGGGCCTCCTCCCGGTGGGACATGCCCAGAACACCTCCCTAGGGAGGCGTCCAGGAGGCATCCTGAGCAGATGCCCGAGCCACCTCAGCTGGTTCCTCTCAATGTGTAGGAGCAGCGGCTCTACTCCGAGCTCCTCCCGTGTGACCGAGCTCCTCACCCTATCCCTAAGGGTGCGCCCGGCCACTCTGCGGAGGAAGCCCATTTCAGCCACTTGTATACGCGATCTTGTCCTTTCGGTCATTACCCAAAGCTCATGACCATAGGTGAGGGTAGGAACGTAGATTGACCGGTAAATCGAGAGCTTCGCCTTCCGGCTCAGCTCCTTCTTCACCACAACGGACCGATACAGCGACCGCATCACTGCAGACGCTGCACCGATCCGCCTGTCAATCTCACGCTCCATCCTTCCCTCACTCGTGAACAAGACCCCGAGATACTTGAACTCCTCCACTTGGGGCAGAGACTCACCACCCACCCGGAGAGAGCAAACCACCTTTTTCCGGTCGAGAACCATGGCCTCGGATTTGGAGGAGCTGATTCTCATCCCAGCCGCTTCACACTCGGCTGCAAACCGCCCCAGTGCCTGCTGCAGGTCCTGGCTCGAAGAAGCCATCAGGACAACATCATCTACAAACAGCAGAGATGAAATCCTGTGGTTCCCAAACCAGGCCCCCTCCGGCCCCTGGCTGCGCCTAGAAATTCTGTCCATAAATATAATGAACAGAATCGGTGACAAAGGGCAGCCCTGGCGGAGTCCAACATGCACTGGGAACAGGTCTGACTTACTGCCGGCAATGCGAACACAGCTCCTGCTCCGGTCATACAGGGACCGGACAGCCCTTAGCAAAGAGCCCCGGACCCCATACTCCCAGAGCACCCCCCAAAGGACACCACGAGGTACACGGTCGAATGCCTTCTCCAGATCCACAAAACACATGTGGACTGGTTGGGCATACTCCCATGAGCCCTCGAGGACCCGATGGAGAGTATAGAGCTGGTCCAGTGTTCCACGACCGGGACGAAAACCACACTGCTCCTCCTGAATCCGAGGTTCGACTATCGGTCGGATTCTCCTCTCCAGCACCCTGGAATAGACCTTACCGGGAAGGCTGAGGAGTGTGATTCCCCTGTGATTGGAACACACCCTCCGGTCCCCCTTCTTATACAGAGGGACCACCACCCCGGTCTGCCATTCCACAGGTACTGTCCCCGACCGCCACGCGATGTTGCAACCCATCTTCTTGAGAGGGGTTGGACTCTCTATTTCTCTGGCGTTGCCCACGGGGAGCGGCGGCGAGCTGGTGTGGGCCTGCTCATTGCCCCACAGCTCAGCCGCTGCGTGTTGGGGTTCACTCCGGTGAACAAGGGGGTCGCGTCCCTGCGCCTTCTGGTCGGGGACAGGTCTCTCACTGTTGTGTCGGCCTACGGGCCAAACAGCAGTGCAGAGTACCCGGCCTTCTTGGAGTCCCTAGGAGGGGTACTAGATAGTGCGCCATCCGGGGACTCCGTTGTTCTCCTGGGGGATTTCAACGCCCATGTGGGTAACGACAGTGACACTTGGAGGGGCGTGATTGGGAGGAACGGCCTCCCCGATCTCAACCCGAGCGGTGTTTTGTTATTGGACTTCTGTGCTAGTCACAGCTTGTCCATAACGAACACCATGTTCGAGCACAAGGGTGTCCATCGGTGCACATGGCACCAGGACACTCTAGGCCGGAGGTCGATGATCGACTTTGTCATCGTGTCATCTGACCTCCGACCGCGTGTCTTGGACACTCGGGTGAAGAGAGGGGCTGAGCTGTCAACTGATCACCACCTGGTGGTGAGTTGGATCCGCTGGCGGAGGAGGAAGCCGGACGGACCTGGCAGGCCCAAGCGTATTGTGAGGGTCTGCTGGGAACGTCTGGCGGAGCCCTCTGTCAGGGGGGTCTTCAACTCCCACCTCCGGGAGAGTTTCTCCCTGATCCCGGGGGAGGCTGGAGACATGGACTCCGAGTGGGCCATGTTCTCCACCTCTATTGTTGATGCGGCTGCTCGTAGCTGTGGTCGTAAGGTCCGTGGTGCTTGTCGCGGCGGCAATCCCCGAACCCGGTGGTGGACACCGGAAGTAAGGGATGCCGTCAAGCTGAAGAAGGAGTCCTATCGAGCCTTGTTGGCTCGTGGGACTCCTGAGGCAGCTGATGAGTACCGGCGGGCCAAGCGTGCCGCGGCTCGGGCGGTCGCAGAGGCAAAAACTCGGGTTTGGGAGGAGTTCGGGGAGGCCATGGAGGAGGACTATCGGACGGCCTCAAGGAGATTCTGGCAAACCGTCCGGCGCCTCAGGAAGGGAAAGCAGTGCTTCACCAACACTGTTTACAGTGCGGGTGGAGAGCTGCTGACCTCGACTGGGGATGTTGTCGGGCGGTGGAAGGAGTACTTTGAGGATCTCCTCAATCCCACTGTCACGTCCTCCGAGGAGGAAGCAGAGACTGGGGACCCAGGGGCGGACTCGTCCATCACCCTGGCTGAAGTCACTGAGGTGGTTGGCAAGCTCCTCGGTGGCAAGGCTCCGGGGGTGGATGAGATCCGTCCTGAGTACCTCAAGTCTCTGGATGTTGTGGGACTGTCTTGGCTGACACGTCTCTGCAACATCGCGTGGCGGTCGGGGACAGTTGTTAACTATATTGTCATTAAAAACCATCTATGAGTAAAATTTTGATTTTTTACTGAGTAATAAATGACAGTCTGAGACTATAGTTATTAGTGGACTTCA
Organism: Eupleurogrammus muticus; assembly: GCA_036785175.1. NCBI lineage: Eukaryota > Metazoa > Chordata > Actinopteri > Scombriformes > Trichiuridae > Eupleurogrammus > Eupleurogrammus muticus. The sequence continues at coordinate 2,100,647 of JAYKQN010000031.1, read as the reverse complement.
AACTACATGAAGCTGTTGTAGTACTTTTACGTTTAATGTAGTATTTTCGCATCACTGTATTGGCTCTTTTATATAAGTAAATGATCAGAATATTTCATTAACCGCTGATTGTGGATGGTCGAAGACATTTTAAAAAGTGAATCTGATCAAATTTAGCAAAAAGCTCTTTCCAGCTCAGACGTTTTCCATCAAGCCCAGATTGACGTCCCTCACTCTGAAATGAATGATTTTATTTTGCTGTGACCGCTCAGTCGCTAACCACCCGAAACCCTGGCGCATCGACTTCCCTCCGCGGATTGCAACTCATCCGATTTTTTTTTTTTTTTAATTGCGTTTCATCTGTACCTCGGCGGCTCCCAGCGGGCCCGGCGGCGGCGGCGGTGGTCGCTGTCATCCGTCTGCCGTGACAGGAAGCGGCAGCGTGGGGAGCGGCCACCCTCCACCCCGGCCCACGCGTCAGGCTTATCACACAGCCGAGCGAGCCGGAGGTGACATCCTCCACTGAATCACTGACATTTCACGGACGCTGCAAATCTATCAATCTTTGTCAAGCATCCGCCTCCGTTTTTTCATTTATTTATTTATTTATTTTTTTCTTAAAAGCATCTCACGAGTTAGCAAATTGATTAGCGAGAAAAGGCCTGAGTGAGGGGTTTCTCGTTTTCATCCTCGCCGTCAGTCAGAGCCGCTTCAGCTCTGCTTACAATAAGGAGCTTTTTTTTGTCATTCAGGACCCTGAGAGGAAACCAAAGACTCCACCATTCACTTTTAGAGAGGAAAGTTTTAACTCAGGTAATTCAGCACTTTACTGTCAGAACTTTGACCAAAGTGGTGATTTATTATAAATGGGTCAATGCCAAAAAATGTTGTTTTACCTTAAAAAAAAACTTGGTACCAGATAGTTTAAGTCTCCTAAAGAGATTTTACACATGCTATCAATTAGTTTTATATTCTGGGTGGATTAAATATTTAAAATTAAGTCATGCTTTGACATTTCTTTTTCAAAATACTGCACAAAATTGTGATTTTTTTTTATTTTATAAAAAGAAAATGACACAGATGGACCTTTGAATGACACAAAACCATCATGAACACAAAAGGTCCATTTTGAGAGACCTGAAGAATGTTTACTAAAACTGTATTTTATAAAACTTTTTTGACTTTCTCATCCTGCCAATTATCAATTATCCTGATTTGTCATTGTCACAAATACCAAAACCCAACATCAAATTTTATGTTACTAGAGATGAGAAGAAACTGCCTAAATTATCTGCTTTTCTTCTCCCAAAATTATTCCTGGTTTCTTTAGAATCTTCAGCTCTGTTTGATATTTTACAACTAATTGATTAATATTTAAAATATTAAATCGATCATGAGGAAGTTGGTGAAAATTTGTAGATTTCATTACCTTTAAGCGACAATCCTGTTGTTTATCGATTGATCGTTTTGTTATTTTTAGTAAGAAAATGTCCAGATTCTCTGGTTCCAGCTTCTCAAATCTGATTATTTTCTGGTTTCTTTATTCTATAATAATGAAATATAGGTTGTAGACTAATTGATTAATAATTACAATAGTCGAAATTAACAACAATTTTAATAACTGAGTTAAATCAATTTTAAGAAGAAAATGTCCAAATTCTCCACTGAAGGAAACTTAACTACAACTCCCATGATTCCACGCTGCTTCATGACATCATCGACCATATTTTGTTACTTTTTTGATTGACAGCATAAAACGACGCCTTCCTCCTTCACGCTGCACGTTCCAGACTTTTGAAAGTAGTCGACTTGTTCCAGACTTTTCTATCAGCTTCACTCCACCGCCGCCATGACGCAGCTTTTTGTTTCCGTTCTCCACCACCTGGGTCCAGGGATTCTGTCGTTCAGCTCCTACCACGCAATAAATCATTAATAATGCACAAAATCTTCTGGGGGTGGTGGGGGAACCATAACCCCTTAGAAACGAGGAGGGGGGGCGATGATGGCAGCGGCGCGGCGAGACAAATCGACAGCGACAGAACGGCACCGGGGGGACGACAACATCTGCAGCCCGGCCGGTGTCGAGGTTAACCTGTCCTGTGATTACAAAACGCATTTCCCAGGAGCAGGTGTTGCACTGCCACGTATGTTAGAATAAACACACACACACACACACACACACACACACACACACACAGATAAAGTGCAGCAGCCAATCACACAAAGAGACAAACATGTGCTTTTGGCCTCTACGCCTGTGAGACCCGTGTGAACGTTTTTTTTTTTTTGAATGAGCGGCCTGCAGAATCGATACGATACAACAGATCCAGTGTCTGGTGAAAACCCGGCGTGGACTGACATGCTCTGCGTGTAATCTCCCAGCATTGTGCTGCCGGGGGAAAGATTATCCTGCTCATGACTGGCTGGTAAAGAGGTCGCTCTGCCGCGTACGCCGCTCTGTAAACGATGCGAACCCCCCCCCTCCTCCTCCTCCCCCTCCTCCTCCTCTTGTCAGGGGCTGGATTATGTCCAGCATTATCCACCCCCCTCACACACGCACACACACACACACACACACACACTCAGACTCTCCAATAAAAGGCTTTCTCTCCCCTCTCCTCCTTTTCAAACATCATCGGATTTATGACAGTGGATTTCGGGAAAAGTTCCGCGCCAATTTTGATGCCTGCTAAGTACCCGGCAGGATTAGGAGAGGCCTCTTGATGCCTGTGTGTGTGTGTGTGTGTGTGTGTGTGTGTGTGTGTGTATTGTGGTCAGGTTATCAGCCCGGTGCATAATGACGGGCCTCGTTATACACATCAGCCTCTCACCCAGAGTGAGAAAGAGCATGTGTGTGTTTGTTTGGAATCAATAGAGAACACTATTGCGTTCAATCTGTCTTGCGCCGCATTTTTTTTTCTTTTTGTTTTTCTCCTCTTTGCTTTACATGAGTAAAGCAGCAGAACAACAGATCTGTCCTCTGCAGCTGCATGTCATACAGGATATTTTATTCATCACTTAATCTGTTGTTAACGTTTGTGATTAATCAATTATTGAAGTTGTTTGACTCATGAAATGCAGTGGTGAAAGTACTGTACTTAAGAACTATTCTGAGGTACTTATACTTAGTATTTTAATTCAGTACTGCTTTATACTACTTGTCAGAGGGAAATATTGTACTCCACTATATCTATTTATCGATCTATGAAACTAAGAACATCTGTCAGTCTGTTCCTCTCATTTCTCTCTGACTGTTTGTTGTCAACCTTAACTTTCAGATATAGTTTGTGCATGGCATGATAGAAGGATATCCTTTTTTGTGAAATTGCTTGGATGGAGAGTCAAAGCATCATTATTATCATTAAAATTTACCATTAATAAACATTGGAGTCCTGTAGATGTTCTGTGGTGGTGTAGGGGGTAGTGTTCTTAACCTCATAAGCAGCAGACTGAGTTTGAGTTTCAGGTGGAGAGTCAAAACACAATTATTATCATTAAAATTTAACATTAATAAACATTGGAGTCCTGTAGATGTTCTGTGGTGGTGTAGGGTGTAGTGTTCTTGACCTCATAAGCAGCTGACCCATGTGTGAGTCCTCACTGAAGCATTTCTTTTCTTTCTTTCGGCTAAATATATTTTACAATATAAATGGTTAAACCTTAAGTTAAACTGTGTTACTGGGACGGTCGTGATTCACGATCTTTCTTTTGATTACTCACACTTATATTATCAAATTTAACATTAATAAACATTGGAGTGTAGATGTTCTGTGGTGGTGTAGGGGGTAGTGTTCTTAACCTCATAAGCAGCAGACTGAGTTTGAGTTTCAGGTGGAGAGTCAAAGCACAATTATTCTTTTATTCTCATTAGAACCCAAAGTCCTATTATGTGTTCTGTGAGGGTGTAGGGGGTAGTGTTCTTGCCTCATAAGCAACAGCTCCACCATCTTAAATATACATTTAAGTATAAATTACACTGAAACTCCAAGATGACCATTTGGAAATTAATATTAATCTTATTTTATTATTATTTTATATATTAAGATGTATTATCATTTCATCATTTATTACACATACTGTAGTTATCAGAGCAGTGTGTGGGACATGAAAACATCCCCTTCCTCCAACTATACAATTTTCTATAGGAGTACACACTTTCTGCAGAAACTGCAGTAGTTATAACAGATGCAGAGTTGACCCATTTAATAACATAGGAAGCTTTTAAAACACAACACATAGTTAAAGATGAAACCATCTTTCCGTGGTTTCAGCCTTTTAGTCTGTTGACGTGTAGCAAACAGCTGTGTGCAGTCGAGTCATATTTCACTGTAAGTTGTTAACAGTTCCACCAAATAGTGATTTTTTTTCCCCTCTAAACTTCTCACATGGTTTCCTTTTCAGTTCATTTTCAAACGATCCAATTTTTCACCGAAAATCAACGATCAGGAGGAAAAAAAGTCCAGAAGAGTCTCTGTGAATCGGAACTTTTGTTTGTTCTTTTTCCCGCTCTCATTAATCATCTCTCGAACCCCTCACATTTATCCTCTGACCCTCGTAGGGGCGTGAACCCCGGGTTGGGAACCACAGCTACACTAATGTGCTGCTTTATACATTAACGCCTCAGTGTTAATAATCTAATGTCATAGGGGACAAAACGAGAACTTTCACTCTAATACTTTAAGTGCAACGTGCTGTGCTTTACTATACTATACTTTACTTATACCTAAATAACGGATCTGAATATATTATTTGTACACTATTACTAAGTATTTCAAATGTTCTCACATGTATATTGATAAAAAACATGTAGTATAATAAACTACAATAATGTAGCACAGTCTGCTCGTTTTTTCCTAAAATTGTTTTAAAATGATGAATTGATTGGTCAATCAGAAATTAATTAAAAGTTTGGTAATGAAAGGATTGATTGATTAATCTCTGCAACTTTGCTATGCTATGCTACTATGCTTTATCAATAAAGAAAGGAACATCTGTCAGTCTGTTCTGTTGGATCAACTTTAACTTTTCATGGCATGATGGGGGGTATCCTTATTTATGAAATTGAATGGATATTCAATAACATCATTATTATTATCGTTAAAACCTAAAGTGCGGTAGGTGTGCTGTGGGGGTGTAGGGGGTAGTGTTCTTGCCTCATTAGCAACAGCAACACCAGACACTATTGTTTTATGGACAGATAAGTTGTATTTGGAATTTTAAAACAATGTGAAAACATTATATTTAAACACAAAGATTTACTATGATACTGTAGTAAGTGTGTGAAAAATGAAAATATCACCTTCATCCATGTATCTTCTTACTTCTTATCTTCCAACAGGGACACACACTTCATACAGGAACACACACTTTCTACAGGAACACACACTTCCCACAGGAACACACAATTTCTATAGGAACACACACTTTCTACAGGAACACACACTTTCTACAGGAACACACACTTTCTACAGCAACACACACTTCCTACAGGGACACACACTTCATACAGGAACACACACTTTCTACAGGAATACACACTTTCCACAGGAACACACACTTTCTATAGGAACACACATTTTCTACAGAAATACACACTTCCTACAGGAACACACACTTCCTACAGGAACACACACTTTCTACGGGAACACACACTTTCTACGGGAACACACACTTTTTACAGGAACACACACTTCCTACAGGAACACACACTTTCTACAGGAACACACACTTCCTACGGGCAGTGAACTGGTCCTAACAGATCCAGAGGTGGGACCCGTCTCACTTTGCTCGAAACCAAACGAGCTTATATTGACTAGTAAATTTAAACTTAACATAATTTACAAAGACAAATAATAAAAGGCAGCGTCGAGCTCCAGATCCACACAAAGTGGAAGTTCTGTGATCTCTTGACGCCAGATTTACTGGTATTTATCAGCACATGTGTGTTTTCCAGGTCTAGACAGTCACCTTCACAGGAGTGTCGGCCCGAGTTTCCATCCAGGGCGGCGCTGGGTGGTCGGCGTGCACGCCGGCCGTAAATCCAGAACCGCTGGAGCGGCGTCGGCCTGCAGCAGGCTGTCTGACAGGAAGTCTGGACTCAGGGGGGGGTGGGGGGGGGGGCGATAGGAGGAAGAGTCGGGTTAGGCTCAGTTAATAAAGCCTCAACCAGTTCCCCGGCCTGCCCTTGGAGATCGCTTACATCAAAGCACCAATCAAAAACTGGTGCAGATATAATTTGTCATCAGGGATTTCCTGCCGGAGAATTATAGAGAAGATACAGGCCGATCGATACTATGGATTTTCACTGCAGTGGCTGATTGTCCAATTGCCGTGAAACATGTACCGAGATAAAAGGGCACGCCTGCCATTTCGTAACGGACTGCCAAGTCAGCATCGGGCCTGTCAGATACTTATAGGCTGCTGTGATAGAAAATTATCATGCCGCAGTGTCCAAGTACTATTTAACACATTTTCCCTCCGCGGGACGTGATTCATCACGGATTCTCTTCCTTTCTTTCCTCTCTCGTTTTCTGGTTTTAAGGGGGCGTCGCTCTGCGTCGCCGCGGTGACGTTTAAACAGCGGCAGAAACGCTGGAAGACTTCTGCTCGAAGTAGAGGAAGAAAGGGCTTTCAACACAGACCACTTTAAAGCATTTACTGCAGGCACCTAACACGTTAGATTTACTTCCCCAAATCCAGGATTCTGGATTCTGTTGAGTGGTATTCAGGATTCTGGTGGTTTTTTGCAGACCTGTTGAACTCGTCGGTTGAGTTCTTCCACTTCTGGTTTGTCACATGGGACCAGATTTTAGATCTAATATAGAGTAAATATACGGTGAGAGATAGACGTGGATTTGTTCCTTTTATGAATTGTACCGTGAGTTACACACAAGGTGTTTGTTGTTTTATATCATGACAATAAATTCCCTGTTAATAAAAATTAAGCCAAGAAATAGTGATGTAGAAAAAGTTCTGTCTATACATCACAGTAGGAAATAGTTAAAGTCAGGTTCAGGGTTAATGTCAACTTCATGGTTCCAGGTTACCGTCAAGGTCATGGTTCTGGGTTAACGTCAGATTCATGGTTCCAGATTAACGTCAAGGTCATGGTTCTGGGTTAACGTCAAATTCATGGTTCTGGGTTAACGTCAGATTCATGGTTCTGGGTTAACGTCAAGTTCATGGTTCCGGGTTAACGTCGGATTCATGGTTCTGGGTTAACGTCAAGTTCATGGTTCCAGATTAACATCAAGTTCATGGTTCTGGGTTAACATCAAGTTCATGGTCCTGGGTTAACGTCAACTTCACTGGCTCTGGGTTAAAGCCTGATTCATGCTCCAAGGTTAATGTCAGCTTCAGCAGCTCTGGATTAACGTCAGATTCATGCTTTTGGGTTAAGGTCAACTTTAATATCTCTTAGCTGGAACAAAATTGACCCAATAATCAAAAACATTTTAAATCAACCAATAATTGATCCATTGTCAATATAAAATCAACGTTTATGAGTCATTGGTCTGATTTTCTTCCTGTTTTCTTGTTGTAGTGATGTGGACATTAGAGCTGCAAAGATTAAATTGATTAGATCTATGTTGATAATCTATTCATCAATTTAAATTATTTTTGAGTAGAAAATGTCCAATTTCTCTGGTCAGCTTCTGTTCTCTGATTATTTCCTGGTTTCTTTATTCTTCTATAATAGTAAACTGATGATCTTTGGGTTGTGGACAAAAAAAGACATTTTAGCTTCAATCTGCAGCTTTAGAAACACTGATCAACATTTTACACCATTTAATGAACCAAATGAATCATTTCAATTATTGATAGATCAATCAACTATCAAAGGAGTCATTAGTATAAGCACTAGTAGATATTGAATGAACATGTGTGTGTGTGTGTGTGTGTGTGTGTATGATGTGTATATTTGTGTAATTTTTTGCAGAAACACACATTGCAGTACGTAAAATAGCATGTAATGCATTGCATGTCAAGGCAGATTTACATCCACCAGAAAACTCAAATATTACGAACAAAGAGCATTAAACAAGACAGAATCAATGCATGAATGTAAGTAAATTAAAACATATTCTGAATTCATACCAATAGTAAAAGACAAAAGGAGCAGAAGTCACAGGATTAAAAGTTCGCCCACAGTGCAGTTGCATATATATTTATCTTCATGCACACATTCACATTGATCCACTTTGCTCCTTTTTTTGTGCAGATCCCATTCCCCTAGAGCTGGAGGATTTCTCTGTTTATCTCCACATGCAGTAAAAAACCCTCTGTTTTAATTAGTCCAACACAATCTGTGTCACAGAACAGCTGATTTCTATTTTTTTTGCTTTTAATATACATCAGCCCAAATGAATCTGATTCTCCTCAAAGGTCAAAGGTCAAACACGACAAAGTCGACAATCTCGTCCCCGCCCGGCATGGAAATGAGTGTTTTTTTATTTTTTGGCGACAAGATGAATTCCTACTGTACGGTAATGAGGGACTTTTTGCGCGCGAGCCGTAATTGTTATTATTGCCAGACACAAAATTGAAAAGCATAACCTGTCTGACACCAACTATCAGTCGTCATTATGTGGGAAAAACATGCCCCGGTTGCAGATAGCTGTCTGTTGACACCCGGAGTAATTGAGGAGGTAGTCGAGCTGGTGGAGGCTCTCGAAAAAAAAAAGAAAGAAAGAAAGAAAGAGAACGAACACTTGATCAGAGCCTGTTTTTTTTAATGTCTTCGGAGATGATTCGATTTCACATAATGTCTATTTTACAGCCAGATATGCCATTAATTTGCATGATAGCGAGCGCCCCCCGAAATGTGACATTTTTATTTAGAGACGTCGCCGCGATGTTTTTGGAGAACAATCGGGGGCGGGTGTGTGTTTTCTTCTTCTTCTTCTTCTGTCAGTCTCTCAGAGAGCCGGCGTCTCATTATATCATATCTAACCGAGCGGTGGATGGCTGCCTCTGCTCACACTGCTGTGTCAGGTCAATGTGGAGGAGTGTGTGTGTGCGTGTGTGTGTGTGTGTGTGTGTGTGCGTGTGTGCGGTTATTTGTCGACAGCCAGATGATGATTTCACATTTTAACTCTTTGTTCTTGTTATTCACCATCGGCTGAAACTTAACACGAGCTCACACATTAAACTACATCCTATATCCTCCACTATTATTTATTTATTTATTGCAGAATGCTGTGGACGTCCCACTGAGCGTTTATTATCCAGATATTTTCAGATATGTTTTGCTTTTTAAGGTTTACCTGCATGAAAATGACATAACCACAAGCACAAGGGCTTTGTGCATAAATCTGGAATCAAACAAACAAACTATGTTAGTGTGTGAGAGCAATTAAAAAAAAAAAAAACGTATAAAAATCATGTTTTACGGTAAATATCATCTTGAGAAAATTATTTGTTAATCTATATAATGCACAAATCATTCGTCTGATGCAGCTGTTCTTAAATAGGATTTGTCCTCAGGGAACATACTTTTTTATTTCTTTATTTTATTTCTTTCACTGTCGTAACATTAAGTGCAATTGCACCTCCACTACATTAGGGGGCAGTGGCGCTCTCATTGGCAGAGTGTGTGCAGGGAGCATACAGCACAGAGTATGAAGTGTAGACACCAAGTGTCCTCCATAGGGGGGACAGAAAATAATTGAGAAGCACTGGGCTAAAGTATGATCATTATTTCTGACAGGATAGATGCATATAACCTGAACCAGCGCAGTTTTAAGGTTTTTATAACTGTTTTTTGCAGGTGAAACTCTGTTGTGTGCTATTCGTCCTCTCCTCATGTACCAGACTGAATTGTTCTTACTACAGATAAAAAGAATTAAAAGAGTTAATGTTTTTATTTCCCTATTTTTTAGTTATAGTTGTGTATTGAGACTTTTATTCAGATAGAATAACATGTTCCTGATAGTCCTAACTAATATATAACAATAAATAACAAAATAATAACGAGATGTCCCACCTGCCATAGAAATAAAATAAGATCCATGTTCCTTTAACAAGAGGATTTTAAAATTCATATTTTTCTATTTTGTGCCATCTGAACTTCCAAATGTACCAGTTTGAATACTTTATTTAGTGTTACAATTCATGTATTGGATGGAATGATTTTTGCTTGGTGAACCCAGTGGTGGATTTAGCAGATTGGGGGCCCAGGGCTGAGGTCTGCATGCCCCCCCCCCCCAATATGATTACAAACATGAGGGTGTAGAGTAAAGTAAATTCATTCATTTACTTCCCCACTTTTAAACATGAAGATGGAGAAATAAGAGACACAATGGAACCAAACAGAGAAAATACGAGTTTACATAAAACAACTTTAACAAAATGCAGGACAACAGAACTGATTGTTGAACTGGTTCAAATGTTTTATAGTTATTGATGTGAATGAGTGAATGAATTTATGAATGAGTGAGTGAATGAATGAGTGAATGTGTTTGTCTGGTCTCTTTATGGACTAGTCCACTTCACTCTGACAGTAGGGGTGTTTGTTGGGACAAGAAACTGTGAACTGGACATTTTAACAACTCCTTAAATATTTCCTAAGAATTTAAATAAAATAGACTATCATTTATAGATTTTTTAAAATTTATTCTTATAATTATTTGATTTGTTTAGGTTGCCCCCCCCCCCTACAACATCCTCCCCCCTCCTCTACAGTGTGTTAAAACCTCCTATGTGAAAACATCAAGTATTTCATCCCTACATCCGGATGCTTCTCCTCCTCTTTTTTTTTTTCCTTAGCTCTGGCTGTTCAATGCGGGGCTGAGGAGAAGGGGGGGGGGGGGGGGGGGGGGGGGCAGGGGGGGCTTCTTTCCCATGAACTGGAGCCAAGTGCCAGCACTTAAGGTGAAGGGCCGCGGCGCCGGAGAAGTAATTTAATCTGAGGCTCTGCCCGATTCCCCGGGCGGCCGGGTTTAAGAAAGGTCACGCTCGGAAACAGGCGACCGGTGACCCCCCCCCACCCCCTCCCCAATTACGGGCGCCACGGCAGAACGTATCACAGCGGCGTCCGGAGTGACAGTCATTTAGCAGCAACTCATCTGAGGGGAGGAAGCGGGGAGATGGATGATAAGGAAATAAAAAATGATTTGCCAGGACCTGTTAGGCGCTTCCCCTACAACGCTGCCCCCCCCCCAGCTCCTCCCTGTCTCATTCACACACACTCACACAGCCCTCCCCCCTCCCCCTCCCCCCCCTCCCCTCCCCCCTGCCACCCCTGCTGCCCATCTCCCTCCCCGCTCCGCGGACACGTGACGACTCCGCATGATTATTGGCGCAATCACTCATGTAACAGCCTGCCCGGCTTTCCGTGGGGGGCTCCGGTATTTGTCACTGTCACTTCCCCCAAGTGCTCCGCCATTGTCTTGGAAATTGTATGTGTAAGGCGGGGAGACGCCGGTGACCCACTTCGACAGGGGAGCCGGCGATGTGAGGGCGCTCATCACACAAAAAAACAGCAGTTTGATGTGTCCTATTATGTGTCCCAGCAAGAGCCATAAATAATTGTGACAAGTTTTTTTGTTGCGCGTGAAAGTCCTTGACTCTGCCTCCTGTTCCAGCAGCCTCCCCCCCCCGCCCCATCCCGCCCTCCCCCCCCGGTACGGAGACGCTGCCAGAGCACCCCCGATGATAGATGGCACGGCGCGGCAAATGACAACGGGATAGATTTTTAGTTTGTGCTTTGGAAGGGATCAGTAATGGTGCTTTGCTGTACAAAGCAATAAAAGAGAAGGACAAGAGACGAGGGGGGGGGCTGGGGAAAAAAAAAAAACGCTCCATCGATGCTGGAGAGGAGAAGGAAGAGTGATGGTCAGTGACGCATGATGGGGGGGGGCATTGCACTTAGATACATGAAATTGTGAGGTTTGTGTTTTAAAACAAATGGAGATATGTGATCGCGGCTAAACTGTGATTTTTCTGACTTTTTCCCTCTTCTCGTGTGAGAAATCGTCGTCCGGCGTTTTCAGATAAAGCACCCCCTGCAGGCCCGGGGGTGCTGCGGCGGGGCATGGACGCCGCGGGACAGTCGCGATCAGTCATGGTAATGATGAGCGCCACCGCCACGACGTACAACGCTCTGAATTATGGGACTTTGAGGCCTCGGGGAAAAAAAAAAAAAAAACAGGCCTCAGCCATTAGTTCAGTCGACTCCTTATCGCAGAGTCAAGCTGTGAAGTTTTAACAGCGCCATCATTCCCCCCCCCCTCCAAAGAGTTCCACCTCCTCGTGCTCCTATAGGTTAATAACCTGATAAAACCCAAATATGAGTAAAAGCTCAGGCTGCTTCTGTTAAATCACTACATGCATGTCAATTTCTTCACATGTACTTGACATACAAAGGAATCGAAATTTCGTTTCTCACTATCCTCTGTGTTTTACATGTACAACAACATTAAAGTGCAGGTGTGCAAGACGAGACAATCCTAAACTACGGTAAAGTGCTAAACTAAAACTAGAAACAAACAAACACGTATGACAGGACAAGACATTGAGTAGTACAGAGTGGAAGGACAAATTCAACAAGACAAAACAAGACAAAACAAGACAGTACTGATTGTCCCAGTTATGTGCATTATGAGGTAGTTGTTGTAATGTAATGACTAGTGCAATAACAATTATATATAAATATAAATATAAATAGGGGCGACACGGTGGTGCGGTGGGTAGCACTTGTTGCCTCACAGCAAGAAGGGTCGCAGGTTCAAGACCGCCTTGGGCCTGGGTCTGGGGCCTTTCTGTGTGGAGTTTGCATGTTCTCTCCCCCCGTGTCATGCGTGGGTTTTTCACCGGGTACTCCGGTTTCCTCCCCACAATACAAAAAACATGCTCAGGTTAATTGGTAAACTCTAAATTGCCCATAGGTGTGAGTGTGAGAGTGAATGGTGTGTGAATGGTGTGTGTGCCCCACGATTGGCTGGCGACCATCTGGGGTGTATCCCTGCCTCTCGCCTTAACGCGCTGGGATAGGCTCCAGCAGACCCCTGCGACCCCGAAAGGGAATAAGCGGGATAGACAATGGATGGATGGATAAATATAAATAAACCAGCAGCAAGTGTGTGCAGATATTTGCATGTGCAGAGAAACTCTCAGCTAAGGTAAGTAAAATATATTTTTTTTATATGTAATAAGCATAATTCAGTCAAAATGGCACAAAATAGAAGCTCTAAAACTGCACTGGTTCAAGTTCCATGCATCATCAATAACTCTTATTTCCTTTAATCCATAGTAAGCATAATTCAGTGCGGTGCATGAAAAAGGTCAAAACAGAAGTTCACCTTGTTCTAAACAACTGCACTGGTTAAGTTGCATGCATCTCTCTTTGCAGAAATACTAATTATACATTGCATGAATGACTCCTGGATTATTTGGGCTAAAACTCTATATATTACTCTAATATTTCCAGGATGCTGCTCCATGTATCTGAGTTGATCTAGCTGTCGTAGATCTGCCCTGATACCAGATTTATGCACAAAGCCCTCGTGCTTGTGGAGATTTTACACATTCACTGTGGCTTTGTCGTTTTTCGACACTGTTTACTCACCTAAACCTTTCCTTTAAGCGACACAAAACGCCACGCGAGTTCGTACGTGTTGTGTTTGTCTTCTTTACTCGCCTGCAGACGCATTTGCTAATTGTATTTCCTCCCCACCATCCCCACCACCCCCCCGCGCTTCCTCTTATCACAATTATTAATTTATCTCGTAAAGAACCACTGCGGCAGCGATGATCACTCACGTCGCCCGGCGTCCGATAGTTAAGAAGTGGGCTTCCGTAAAAATCCATCATGTACATCAATGCACATTACTGAGGTAATTAAACAGGAGGTAATACCGCCAGATATCGTAAAAATATCAGGGGGTGATCACACGCCCCTTCACACCGCACAGGAGACGCAGGATCAGCTGCAAAACAATCCAACACAAATGTAAATGTAATTTGCCGTACCTTACCCTATGAAAAATACTAATTATTTGAAATATACTGATTACGGCGAGCTGGGAATGTGGCATTAAAATAATTACTGGCGAGGCCCTCTCTGAGTTTGTACATTTAGCACCGTACCACCATTAGGAATAATCTGTCCAATTAAAGGTTGTGTAATTAATTAAGTGCACGTTCTGTGAAGAGGAGCCGGGGAAGAGGATTCATCAACCTGCTGAAATATGACCTATCTTGTCCAAAAAGACTAATATGTTTAAACAAAAAGATGAAAATTGATGACAGCATTATTTGGTACAAAATGCTCACTGTGCAACTATGATGCATCTGCGCTCGGGAATTCGGGCTTCGGAAGCATTGTCCTCGCAAAAAAAAAAAAAAAGCTGTGATGTGATGTATTACCCCCGGCCGCCTGGCAATAACTTTCAATGAAGGACGCGTTTCCTACCAGGAGAAAACGTTCTGTTTCTTTATCCCACTCCACTTCCTCGGCTGTGATCACCCGCCAGATTAAGACGTGTTTTCCCGTACGTAGGATTTGTTTGGGCGAGGTCACGTGACGGCGAAAAGGAAGCGAGGAAAACGTGTTGTTGGCGCTGAGCGGACATCCTGACGCCGCCACCCAAAAGTGTAGTAGAGCAGAAAAAATCTTGCTGCGCAAAAACCTGTCAGGTCATTTCTGTTATAGCAAGTGTGTGTGTGTGTGTGTGTGTGTGTGTGTGTGTGTGTGCTGAGAGATCGAGCAGGATGCCAAGTGCACATTTTTTTCTCACCTGCCGTTCCAGTTTGTTGCCAGCTCTACATATGGCCTAGATCAACACTTCAGGGAACAGGCGTCACGGCCCCGACGTTTAGCGCAGAACAAACACACGTTTGTTCCTGTGCTACGTTCAAGTCCACGTAATCAATATATTGGTTCATTAGATGGTGCAGAATCAGTTTCCCTGAGCTGAAGATTGGGCCTAAAATGTCTTGAATGACTGAATGACTCAAATCATTTATTCAATTATCAAAATAGTTGGAGATTAATGTAAAAGTCGGCATTACATATTGAGTCAAATATTTTAATCCTTTATTTCTTGTATTTTCAGGATAAAAACGTAATGAAAACCAACACCTTTTCATAATATTCCAATCAGAGCTGCCACTAATCATTATTTTCATGTCTAATTAACCTATCAATTATTGGTACAATCCATTATTAAGTAATAGAGATTGAAGCTAAAATGTCTTTTTTGTCCACAACCCAAAGATCATCAGTTTACTATTATAGAAGAATAAAGAAACCAGGAAATAATCAGAGAACAGAAGCTGAACCAGAGAGTCTGGACATTTTATTATTAAAAAATGACTCAAATTGGTTAAATATCATCCAAATAGTTGAGGAATAATGCAGTAGTTGGAAATTAAAATTTGATGTATTAGTCTACCATTACTAACACATATATAGTAAAATTAAGCCTAATAATCGTAATAACTATCTTTTAAAGCCTTATTACAAATTATGGCTCCAACTAAGAACTATTCTCATAGTTGATTAATCTATTTATGGTTGAAATTATTAATTGATTAGTTTGTGGTTCATAAAATCATGTAAAAATGTTGGTCAGTGTTTCTTAAAGGTGATGATTGAACCTAAAATGTTTTTTTTTGTCCACAACCCAAAGATCATCAGTTTACTATTATAGAAGAATAAAGAAACCAGGAAATAATCAGAGAACAGAAGCTGGAACCAGAGAATCTGGACTAAAATCCGTTAACAAAATACATGGTGATTGATCGATTGGTAACTAATCGATCAATCGTTGCAGCATTAATCAATAATTCAAGCTGTAACTTTCCAGGATACAGTGACTTCAGGTTCAGCTGTGACTCAACAATCAGTCGACTGGACCATTCAGCAGTTTGATTTAGTCCGTTTCTGTCCTTCAAAGAAACACATTCTACACTGTGACACCAAATGGAAGGATAAAACCAACTAAAATAACAGAACAGCTTCTTTAAGATGGACAGACGCCTGCGTCAAGCGTCGTAAGCAGCACGACATATAACGTTATCTGATGTTGTAATAACAGCAGCAACATTAACAAACAGAAAGTGTATTTAAATACACACATAGATGCTTTATAAAACCTAATTTCCTTCTATAGTTAATAGAAAACTTAAAGCCAGAGCAGTTCAATCAGTGTGAGACAATATTATGATTTTATTTTGTATTTATTAACTACAACTAGATGATCTGATTGTTTAAACGTGATGATCTGATTGTTTAAACGTACAATATCTAACTTTCTTCACCCTCCTGACACATGACTGCACACCAACCCACAGCTCCAACCACCTTGTGAAGTTTGCCGACGACACAACACTGGTGGGCCTCATCACTAACGGCGACGAGACCCACTACAGGAAAGAGGTAGAGCTTCTGACCAGATGGTGCAAAGACAACAACCTCCTGCTAAACATCAGCAAGACCAAAGAGATTGTTGTCAGCTTCCAGAGAGGTCACACCCAACACCCCCCTTTGACCATCGACGGTGCTGCAGTGGAGAGGGTGAGCAGCACCAAGTTCCTGGGGGTGCACATCAGTGATGACCTCTCCTGGACCACCAACACCGCATCACTGGCCAAGAAAGCACAGCAGCGTCTCTACTTCCTGCGTAAACTGAAGCGGGCAAGTGCCCCGCCACCCATCATGACGACATTCTACAGAGGAACCATCCAAAGCATCCTGACCGGCTGCATCACCGTGTGGGGCGGGAGCTGCACTGACTACAACAGGAACGCTCTGCAACGCATCGTGAGAACAGCTGAAAGGATAATCGGTGTACCACTACCCTCCCTGCAAGATCTTTACACCACCCGCCTCAGCCGCAAAGCTATCTCAATTGCCAACGATAGAAGTCACCCTGCACACAGTCTGTTCAGCCTCCTGCCCTCCGGAAAGAGGTACAGGAGCCTCCGCTCCCGCACCACCAGACTCACGAACAGCTTCTTCCACCAGGCCGTGAGACTGCTGAACTCTCTCCCCTCCTCCCTCTCACCCCCAGCCCCAGCCAGAAGGAACACCGGGCTGGTGACCTAGGTCACTGGACTGCCCCCCCCCCCAGTCACTGGACTGTTCCCTCCCCCCACACACACACTTACTGGACTGTTCCCCCCACACACACACACACACTGCCCCCCCCCCCCCCCCCCCCCCCCCCCCACACACACACACACACACACACACACACACACACACCAAAATCTACTCTGCACTAGGTCACTGGACTGCCCCCCCCCCCCACACACACACACACACACACACACCTAAATTGACTCTGCACATGCAAAAATTTGCACACACCTGCTGCTTGTATATTTATATTTATATATATATTGTTATTGCACTAGTCATTACATTACAACAACTACCTCATAATGCACATAACTGGCACAATCAGTACTGTCTTGTTTTGTTTTATCTTGTTGAACTTGTCCTTCCACTCCATACTACTCATGTCTTGTCTTGGGGTACTCATGTCTTGTCCTGTCATACATGTTTGTTTGTTTCTAGTTTTAGTTTAGCACTTTACCATTGTTGTTGTATCGTAGTTTAGGATTGTCTCGTCTTGCACTTTGATGTTGTTGTACATGTAAACGCATAGGATAGTGAGAAACGCAATTTCGATTCCTTTGTATGTCAAGTACATGTGAAGAAATTGACAATAAAATTGACTTTGACTTAACTCATTTCAGTGTAAACACATGACGTTAGTCTGCCTGTTGGTAAGTAGCTCTCATGCGTCACCGTTGTGGTCAAAAGTCTGAGGAAAACACATTATTCATGCGCTTCAGTCAGTGTTATTATACGTAAAACTTCTGAACATCTGGATCTTAGGTTATCAGAGAAACAAGCTGAGCGACTGGCGTGATCCCACGCTACTTTATGACGTCACTACTGACGTGTTTTGCTATCGCTGTGATTGAAAATCCGCCGGTGGCAGAACATGACACATCGTGCATGGCTGCAAATATCATAATCATTCTGATCAGTAAATGATTATTTGATTAGTTGTTCATTAAATGGTGTAAAATGTTAATCATTGTACCTGAATATTGAAGCTAAAATGTTATTTTTTGTCCACAACCCAAAGATCATCAGTTTACTATTATAGAGGATTAAAGAAACCAGGAAATAATCAGAGAACAGAAGCTGGAGAATCTGGACATTTTAGAATTAAAAATGACTCAAATCAATCATCAAAATATTTGGCGATTAACGTGATAGTTGGCAACCAATTAATAAATCGTTTAATAGACTTACTGTTGCAGTTCTCGTCACCTCCACTAAGCACAAGCTGTAGGTATCTCATGTTGGGGTCTTGTGACCCCTGGAGATGACCCACCTGTACCCAGGAAAATCAATAACGCAACCACAGATGACGAACGATGAACATTCATCACCAGGTTACACCTGACCCTGACGACTGTTCTCCAGGGGTCACCGCCTTTGGTCTCTCATGTGAAGGCAACAACAGTCGTTAGGGTCAGGTGTGACCTAGGTGAACGACGATTGTTAAGAGTTGTTTGAGGTCACGTTTTTGGTTTCCTGTGTACAGATCAGTCGTCTCCAGAGTTCACAAGACCCTGACGACTATCGTTATCACCCAACCCTAACGACTGTAGTTCTCCATGGTTACACCTGACCTTAACGACTGTCGTTCTCCATGGTTACACCTGACCTTAACGACTGTAGTTCTCCAGGGTCACACCTGACCTTAACGACTGTAGTTCTCCATGGTTACACCTGGCCTTAACAACTGTCGTTCTCCATGGTTACACCTGACCTTAACAACTGTCGTTCTCCATGGTTACACCTGACCTTAACGACTGTAGTTCTCCAGGGTCACACCTGACCTTAACGACTGTAGTTCTCCATGGTTACACCTGGCCTTAACGACTGTCGTTCTCCATGGTTACACCTGGCCTTAACGACTGTCGTTCTCCATGGTTACACCTGGCCTTAACGACTGTCGTTATCCATGGTTACACCTGGCCTTAACGACTGTCGTTCTCCATGGTTACACCTGGCCTTAACGACTGTCGTTCTCCATGGTTACACCTGACCTTAACGACTGTCGTTCTCCATGGTTACACCTGGCCTTAACGACTGTCGTTCTCCATGGTTACACCTGGCCTTAACGACTGTAGTTCTCCATGGTTACACCTGACCTTAACGACTGTAGTTCTCCATGGTTCCACCTGGCCTTAACGACTGTAGTTCTCCATGGTTCCACCTGGCCTTAACGACTGTAGTTCTCCATGGTTACACCTGACCTTAACAACTGTAGTTCTCCATGGTTACACCTGACCTTAACAACTGTCGTTCTCCATGGTTACACCTGACCTTAACGACTGTAGTTCTCCAGGGTCACACCTGACCTTAACGACTGTAGTTCTCCATGGTTACACCTGGCCTTAACACATGTCGTTCTCCAGGGTTACACCTGACCTTAACGACTGTAGTTCTCCAGGGTCACACCTGACCTTAACGACTGTAGTTCTCCATGGTTACACCTGGCCTTAACGACTGTAGTTCTCCATGGTTACACCTGGCCTTAACACATGTCGTTCTCCAGGGTTACACCTGACCTTAACGACTGTAGTTCTCCAGGGTCACACCTGACCTTAACGACTGTAGTTCTCCATGGTTACACCTGGCCTTAACACATGTCGTTCTCCAGGGTTACACCTGACCTTAACGACTGTAGTTCTCCAGGGTCACACCTGACCTTAACGACTGTAGTTCTCCATGGTTACACCTGGCCTTAACGACTGTAGTTCTCCAGGGTCACACCTGACCTTAACGACTGTTGTTCTCCATGGTTACACCTGGCCTTAACACATGTCGTTCTCCAGGGTTACACCTGACCTTAACACATGTCGTTCACATGAGATACCACCTATGGTCCAGTGACACCAGTACTTTCACAGGTATTTTGGTGAACACGCCCACAGAGTATAAAGACCTGGGTCTCATGCGCACTCTTTGTCAGACTAGTTCAGACTACCCAGGCCTACCTACGCAGTGCAAAGCCCCTCTGGATGGGAGGCCGAGCGTCTTCCTAGACAATTATGAGTCCAGTTCTCTTGTTCCACTTTGAGAATGAAGTTCCAGACTGTTTTATGTCCTCACCTGTAAAGAACACAGAGGGAGGAATGGGGTCATATTATGGGCACAGTTTTCCGTGGTGTAAGTGATTTCACATCAGGCGGGTTACGGTCTGGGCTCGACGAGCCCCATGGCCCCAGTGTGCCGAGTGCTGCTGGTGGTGGTGGTGGTGGTGGGGGGGCCCACCCCCAACGTCCCCGACCGCCATCCGGCTGACAGCTCCCAGCCAGGGAGAGAGCAGCGAGAGGCTGAGCGAAGAGAGGGAGGCATAAATCCTATGTCCTATATAAAAAGAAATACTATCCATGTCAAGGAAAGGTGGGATGCCCTAAAATGAATGATAACAGACTCATTAAAAATAACGGCCGCCTAAATGATAAATAGCTCGGCTGCTGAAAGAGCTCAGGACAATGGCCTTAACAAATTAAGACTGCAGCGCTCTGACTGAAGGTGTTATTGCCCCACTTCCCTTTCACCAAAATATCAACCGCTGAGTGGGATCTCACGTTGTCCTCGGAGGAGGAAAGAAGTGGTGAATTTACTGCTGACTCCTTGACTGAAACACTTTTTTATATTTGGAGTAAAAACACAATCTTTTAGCACGTTTTTCTGTCTTTACGGCACAACAGCTGATCATCGATCATCGGTAAAATAGTCATTTAAAGCTATAAATAATAAGTGAAGAGTTAACATCATAATGTCCGGTGGAAATTATTCACTGAAGTGAAAGTGAACTAATTCTAAATATTCCCATCTTCAGTGAACCCATAGAAGGTCTTAAATAGATATCACATAGATACATTTTACTGTTTTGTGCAATGTTTTCCCACATTTATGTAAGAAAAGCATCATGTTTTTTTATATGAAATATATAAAGCTCCCTATAGTGATTATAGTATAGTACAAAAATACCAAAAATTTACCAGTTTTTCTTTTTAAGACTTTTATTTAAAAAATGCAATAGACACATCGTAAAACACATGAACTGAAATGTATTTTTTAGTGTTGGTTTCTGCCTTTTATTTATTTTCTGTGTCTATAAAAAGATAAATTCATAAAATCTACAAGCTGCTCTATTTTTACCGTTGAACTATTACATTTCAGGCAAGTACTGTGTGTTTTTGACAGTTTTCTAACTTGTTAAAAAAAGATGTAAATTAGAATAAATAAATTTAAAAAATCTGTTTGTCATAGACTAGATGGTCTTGGATTATGAGTTGTTATAGACCTGCACAACTTAAATAAATAATATGCATCATTTCATCAATTTAAGTAGAAAAGTTCTTAGAATCTGCAATCTGCTGTTTTTACTGTTCAAATATTAGGCTTTAAACAAGACACTTTTCTAGCTGGTTAAAAAAAGGATTTACAGTTAAAAAAAAAAAAGTTAAATAAAATTTCTCAAACTTTAGTGGTGGTGGGATTTAATTTATGGGTTTTATTTGTTTTATGTTTGTCATATACCCAACAATAATGGATTAAAAGTCCTCATGGTTCCTTATAGACCTGCTCCACTTAAAGAAATACATCATTTCAGTACTTTATTCTTAAATGTCGTTGCAGAAAATCATGCTTTAGGAAATGTATTCATGTGTGAAGTAAAACAAACAAAAACATAAAGCACCTAATTTATGCCATTTGCAAAGGAGCGTCCTAACCAGGAAGCTGCAGAACAGGCCACCATCAAACATGCAAACCTGGCACCGAGCTCTAAAAACCAATCGACAATCTCACACCCCTAATGACGGCAGTAAATTAACCTTAAAACCGACTCTGCACATTAAAAAAAAAAAAAATGAAAAAACAACAGTACGCATCTTTTTTTTTTTTTTTTCGGACTGTAAAAACTCAGCCGGCGTTCATCGAGTATAAACATTTACATCTGCGTGACATAAACAGATTCCACCACTGTAAATACTGCGGAGAAGAGACAGAGCCTGTTGGGGGGGGGGGGGGGGTCGCCTCCGACTCGTGAAACGATGGACGTCCGCTCCCGAACGGGCGTGAAGCAGCGGCGGGGCGTGGCCCCTCCCCCAGGCCGCTCTGTAAACAGCAGCATTCCACACGCGTGAGGACGTGATTTAGACCAAAAGGCCTCGCCGAGGATCCAGAGACGCGCTGACAGCAGCTATGCGGCCCGCCCACCACGTTTTACGTTGACTCATCCGCTTGTTTAGAGAGCAGATACGTGTTGTCAGATTCTGATTTAGGTGGTGGGTGTGTGGGGGGGGGGGGCAGCTGGACAGATGTTGAGTCCAGGGGTTCGGGTTCTGGTCGGGTGCTGTGTGGTTCCTGAGGTGGTGAAGTGATAACTTTGAGTTTCGGAAAACTGCTGGATCAGAATAATCAAAACACGCTGACATTTCACTTCCTGTTTGACTCCTGGTGGTGGATAATGACTAAGTTCATTTACTACTTTATTATATATATATATTAATTAACTACCATCATGAATCACATTAAGAATTGCAGTCGACCAAGTAAATTCTATGTATTGCTTCCTGTTGTGTGATCGTGACTTTGCTGCTATTTTTGGCCTGAAAAACAGTTTTTTATTCTCAACAAATCAAAACCTGCTTAAATAAAGGTTAAAACATGCTTCTTGAACTTATATTACTAATGCTAGTATGAAGTATGTATTCCTTAAGCTTAAGTAGATTTTTCATGTTTCAATGAGTCTTAATAGACAAATCGTACATTGGTTAAGACATGGACAAACACTGAGATAAGTAGAGACGTGAAAACACAGTTATTGTATAAAAAAGGCTGCAAATTATGTTGAAAGAGTGGATGTTAATCCACATATCAGTTTGAAATTGTATTGATAGGCTAAACAAAAGTGCTGGGAAGCAACATGAGGAGGATCCGTGATATGGAGCTTTACACCGGAACTAAAGGTTCACGTGAGTCCTGCTGCTACACGTTAACTCTGTGCTTTTTGGACCATAAAATCATGTTGTTCTTTTTTTTAAAAAAACCACAAAAATTCAGATATTGAACTGAGAAATTGGTTAAATAAGGCCTTTTAACATTTCCACCAAATAGTGTCTTAGTAATAGTAAATGTTTTGTCTTTTTATCTCGTATAATGGACTTTTTATCGCATAATTCTGTCTTTTTAATTCTTTAGAATAAGATTATTCAAGTAAATTCAACTTTTGTTGTTTTGCAGCTACTTCAATAAAGATCTTTTATAATTCATTATCATTCTTTATAATTCATTATAATTCATATTTATATACACCTGTATATATCTGTATATATCTGTATATTGTTTTTTAATTTATTTTTTAATTTTCTTTTTTTCCTTTTAATTTAAAAAAAAACAACAACATTTTTGTAACTTTTCTAACTGCTGCTGTAGCACTGTAAATTTCCCCACTGTGGGACAATAAAGGAGCTATCTATCTATCTATCTGAGTTTTCTTTCTTCTTCCACCACTAATTATACTTCACCCTTAAATCTGTAGAAACACTTTGATCGTATGGCAGCGCGTCCTAATTCTAAATCTGGAGGAATATTTACTCGTTTCGTGGCCATTTTTACATATTAAACATCAGAATCTATTCAGCCGTAATCACTAGTCGAGCTCTTTGCAGCAGAATAATATTCCCATGCAACATGTACTTAAAGGTTTAAAACATGGTCGAAAAGAATGAAAATTCCTACAAATAATTAGCTGTATTTTAATCTGTTCTCGTGGACTTTGACCTCTGAAAACGTGGAGTGATGCTGCAAAAAAAAACGCATAACACATAAAATTCTAGGAAATGAATTTAGTTAAAAATATTTAAATTTTCTCAGCTCGACTGATTGATTATGGTGATTTTTCATTTATTTCTATTCATATTGAGGGTCGTGATATAATAGGATAAAAGAAAATAAAAACTATTTACACTCAAAATTTATCATGAAAATTTCTTATGTTTTTTTACTTTATTTCTCATGTTTTACTATCAAGCCTCTAAAACATAATCAAATTAGTCAAATACTAATTTTTTAAGCAAAAATATTCCCCAAAAAAAAAGTGATGATTTATGGCTTTTCATTGTCCAACATGAGGATTTTGGACTTGTCAGTGACACAAAACTAGACATTTGAAAAACATTTGGAATTTTTAAGACATTTTTATGAGGTTAAATAAAAGATGGGATTGCAAAAATAGTTCCTAAACCTGGATTCAACTTATATGAAATGATTTTTTGCTTTTCTTTGTCCAACATGATGATAGACTGAAAGTCTTTGGGTTGTGATTGTCATTTCAAAGTTAAAGATGTGATGACCTAATGCTTCTCTTTGTTGAATATAATGATGAATTGAATCTAACTGTTTGTTGGCTTGTTACTGAGACAGAACCAAACAGAACCTTAGGAACTTCTGAGACATTTTGTAGATTCTCGCTGGTGATCCACTCCCTCTGAGCTCGTGAGACGCCACATTGCTTCTACGGTGTTTCCTTATCTGGGTTTTTTCATTCCGCAGTAAATTACTTGCAGCTTTTAATTCAACGTGATCGTCTTAAAAAAAAAACGTGAATCTCCCCCCTCCCTGTTATTGACACTGTAAGGTTTTTATTGTAAATCAGATATACCGGTGTAGTGTACTATGTGCTTTAATGATTTCAAACAACAGAAGCGGCGTGAAGAAGAGGTGGAAGTCGCGGGGGGGCGACGGCGAACCGGAGCCGCTTGTAACGGCGGCGCTGCGATAAGGCTTCATTGAAATTTACAACAGGCAATCTCCACCATATGGACTCGCCAAATGGAGATCACAGACTGGCAAAAGCAATCAGCTTTTTAATTAACAGAATTAACAGTGCGATGTTAAACCATAATGACGGCGATAAAAACAGTTGATGTGACAATCAAAGTGCACCAAAAACATTCATAACCATTATTTTCATTAGTGTGAGAGGAAGACAATGGCGAGCGAGCCGAGGTTATATTGGCGAGGGGCGCTCAGACCCCCTCTGTAATCACACTTGAATTAGCTGCAGATACTGAGAATAGCCCATAAAAACACAGGGTCACGGGGAACGCACCGCAAAACCCTAGAATCTATACCCCTACACAGCTGGTGAATGCGTATAAGAATATCCTGATAGCCTGGTAATCCGATTATTATTAAAGCGATTAATCGATCAGTCGTTGGATTAAAACGATTATCAGAGTAGTTGGTGATTAATGTGAAAGTTGGCATCACACATGAGGAGTGAAATAATACAGGACTATTTCTTGTATTTTTGAGGATTACAGCTTCACTTTTCAATATTCTAATTAGAGCTGCAACTAATGAGAATATTTTGATAATGGGTTAATCTATTAATTATTAAAACAATTAATCAATTAGTTGTTGGGTTCATTAAATGGTGAAAAATCAGTTTCCCCAAAGCACAACCCAAAGATCATCAGTTTACTATTATAGAAGAATAAAGAAACCAGGAAATAATCAGAGAACAGAAGCTGGAACCAGAGAATTCAAAATGACTCAAATCAATTAATCAATTATCCAGATAGTTGGCGACTAATCGATTAATCGACTGATTGTTCATCACTGAGCTTCCAACTATATAATTTTGCATTTCCTGTATTTTAGAATAAAATGTTTAAAAAAGCTGCAACTAATGACGAGTTTGATAGTCGAG
Organism: Eupleurogrammus muticus; assembly: GCA_036785175.1. NCBI lineage: Eukaryota > Metazoa > Chordata > Actinopteri > Scombriformes > Trichiuridae > Eupleurogrammus > Eupleurogrammus muticus. The sequence goes on along the minus strand of JAYKQN010000031.1, from coordinate 2,074,902 downwards.
TAATCTATTTATTATTAAAACGATTAATCGATTAATCGCTTGGTTCAGTGAATGGTGTAAAATGTTGATTTTCCTTAAAGCTGAAGGTTTAAACAGAAACAGAATAGTTTCTTTGTAACATTGAGAATTATAGCTTTTAAAAGTGATGAAAACTACAAATTTTCACAATATGGTCGATCCGTTAATATTTCATTACTTAATACTAATGATTAGTTGTTTGGTTCATTAAATGGTGTAAAATGTTGATTAGTTTTTTCCCAAAGCTGAAGATTGAACCTAAAATGTCTTTTTTTGTCCACAACCCAAAGATCATCAGTTTACTATTATAGAAGAATAAAGAAACCAGGAAATAATCAGAGAACAGAAGCTGGAACCAGAGAATTTGGATGTTTTTAATTAAAAATGACTCAAATCAATTAATCAATTATCCAGATAGTTGGCGACTAATCGATTAATCGACTGATTGTTCATCACTGAGCTTCCAACTATATAATTTTGCATTTCCTGTATTTTAGAATAAAATGTTTAAAAAAGCTGCAACTAATGACTAGTTTGATAGTCGAGTAATCTATTTATTATTAAAACGATTAATCGATTAATCGTTTGGTTCATTAAATGTTGATCAGTGTTTGTCAAAGCTGCAGATTGAAGCTAAAATGTCTTTTTTTGTCCACAACCCAAAGATCATCAGTTTACTATTAAAGAAGAATAAAGAAACCAGGAAATAATCAGAGAACAGAAGCTGAACCAACTAATCGTTTAGTTGATTAATCATTTAGTTGATTAATCGTTGCAGCTCTTAACTTAACGTTAATTCTAATCTGTGAGTATGTGTCAGTCAACCTGAAACAGCCAAATAAATGGACTTTTATCCAGTTTTTCGCTGCATTCGTTGTTCCTCTGATGTTCTGAGATGATCCAGAACCTGAAACGAGCCTAAAAAAAAATCCACAAAGCTGAGATTCCGTCTTGGAAACCGCCGTCGATGCCTTGCAAAAAGAACAAAAAAAAAAAACGACGTAGAGATCTGATCAAACGCTAAAAGACTTTGGCAGAAAATAGCTGTTTATCGACCATAAAACACACACACACACACACACACACACACACACACACACACACAGATAAACCACAGCCAGGGCCTCACCTCCGGCTACAGCGCACAAAAGAAAAGTCAAATTATCAGAAATAATGAAAAGCTATCAATAAGAATTCTGCGGAGGCTCGTTTCGCCGCGTTCTCAACGGCGCTTTTTTTTCAGCCCATTATTTTCTGTAAATGTTAACATCGCCGGGCCCTGCCTATTGATTCTATTATTTTTGACCTTGCATTAGTGTCGGCTAATCTCGCATGCTATAAAATTTCATTTCATAGTGAGGAACACTCGGAGGCCCTCGGGGTGAGTTATACACAGGTTGCGGCGCCCCTGGGATTCATAAGTGCACACGCGGGTAAACAAACCGTACATTTAATGTTTCTTAGATGAGTGAGCAGCGCTGGGGGTTTCATTTCTTTCCTAAAGCTCGGCCTTTTTTATTTATTTATTTATTTATTTATATTTTTACCCTGCGAGGTGGCGGCTCACAGAGGAGATGAATGCGAGCATCTTCCACGCCGATATTATTGTGTGTTTTTTTTTGTTTTGCTGCCGTGCAAGCGGGCGGTGGGTTTAAAGGCCTGAGGAGAACGCTGACACACACACACACACACACACACACACACACACACACACACGAGCCAAAATACTGTAATGCTTTATTTTTTATATACCCGTAATAATGTGCGTTCCGGGCATCGGACATTTCTCTGATCACATCCAGGATCGACCCCGGCCTGACCCAGAGGAGGAGGGAGAACAATGGGATTCTACTCCTGTTATTCACCAAACCAACGCCCAGCAGCAGATAAACGAACAATAGGGACGTTTTAGAGGAATATCATTACCGTATTTACAGGACTATAAGGCCCTGTACAAAAAGACTCAGTCTGAGTTCTGTGTGTCATTACTATATTTAACACACACATAAGGAACCTAACTATAGGGAAGGGTTTATATACACACACAGATATATACACATAAATATACACACATAGGTATATACACACATAGATGTATACACACACATAGATATATACACACATAGATATACACACGTAGATATATACACACATAGATGTATACACACATAGATATATACACACATGGATATATACACACGTAGATATATACACACATAGATATATACACATAGATATATACACACACAGATATATACACATAAATATACACACATAGATATATACACATAGATGTATACACACACACAGATATATACACACATAGATGTATACACACACATAGATGTATACACACATACATATACACACATAGATATATACACACATAGATATACACACGTAGATATATACACACATAGATGTATACACACGTAGATATATACACACATAGATATATACACATAGATATATACACACATAGATATATACACACGTAGATATATACACACGTAGATATATACACACATAGATATATACACACATAGATATATACACACGTAGATATATACACATAGATATATACACACATAGATATATACACACATAGATATATACACACGTAGATATATACACACATAGATATATACACATAGATATATATACATGTAGATGTATACACACACATAGATATACACACATAGATGTATACACACATAGATATATACAGAAATAGAGCAGGAGCTAAACTGAGTTTGGTTGTGCTTTATTTAAGTATTGATTACAAAGTACTAACATTTTTTAATCATCATGGTAAAACACACGGATAAAACAAGCACACAAGTGTGTGTATTTAAAAATAGAGCGGCGTAATGTCATCAATCAAACCATCAAAGTCCTCATCCTCTGTTTCTGATTCCAACAGCAGCTAAATCTCCATCAAACATGCCAGCTTCACTTTCTTCACCATCAGAGTCACTTTCCTCTAAATGATGCGTTATAATCCGCTGGAAGTTGCTGTGCTACCGTAGTCCTGGTCTGGATGGAGAAATGGCACCGAAACGAAAGCACCAAGACGGAAATGTTCAATTTTCATTTCTTCTGCTGCTTTACTGCTTTTAGTGAATGGTGACCATCAGAATGCTTCCCCCACTTGTTCTTTGCTCTGTGATCCACTGATCCAGTCTCTGCTCTGTGATCTACTGATCCAGTCTTTGCTCGAAGATTTTTAGCCAAGTCTTTTACTGATTGAATGATTTTAATCATCAGATGCCTGGCTGGTATTTTATTTAAGAGGTACAAGCTAAACTAATGTTAGAATTAGCTCAGCTGCTTCATTCAGTGTTTTTACACGTTTTAATTATTAATTCTGGTAAAGTGAAACCTCTGAGGATAATTCAGCTCCCAGTAAAAAGTTTAGATATTTTTTTCCTGTATTTCAGTTATTCATTTTATTTCATCCACAGCATTTTGGAATATATATATATTTATATATATAATACATCGATAAATATCATATTACAGATAAATTGCAATTATTTTAGAAGTCATCAAAGCTCCCATCACACAAAACAGGTATTTTTTACCATTGATTTTACCAAGTGGAGCTTCTAGTTGTAAACTGTGGCCATAATCTGATTTTCTTGGAACTTTTTTAACAGCAGCAAAGCAATATCAGAACGTCCTGAAAAACTCAAAAACTCCTCAGTCAGCATAACACAAGCTCCAGTTTGTGTCCTCATCCCCACACTCTAAATCATGATATGTGGGGGTTTTTATTAGTATTTTAAAGTAAAAGACATGGATCTTGTAGGATGATGAAGAACTACGTCAGAAAGGACTTTATTTTTTCCCCCTTTAACGTCCTCCACATTGCAGCGGCTGCAGCTCTATAGGAAGAAATGATGCAGTTATAGCAGAAAGCGTCTGTTGGTGGTGAAACCTCCAGCGTCCGTGCGGTTTCGATGGTTTTTAATGATAGGCGTGATGTCAGACGTGGTGAACGTGGTGCAGAATGAAACACGACTTCACTCAGACATGAACAGAGCACACCAGTGGTTTCTGGGAGGTTCTGGATGAAGCTGCTGCGATAGATGATGGCGTCTTTATCGAGGTTTTTTAATGATTCTTTTTTTTTCTCTTCTTGTTTTTACCTGTTGAAATCTGATGTTTGTTCATGCTGAATTCCTGGCGGATGAGTCATTAATGGAATAAAAAGGCCAGATATAGTGCTGCAGAGGGAACTTTAGCACGTTTTACCTCCTAGAAGGTACTTTAGCATGCTTTTTAGTTCCTGATGGGAAAAGCACATGTTTTAGCCACTAAAGAGAACTTTAGCACACGTTTTAGCTTCTAAAAGGAACTTTAGCACATGTTTTAGCTTCTAGAGGGCACTTTAGCACATGTTTTAGTTACTAGAGGGAACTTTAGCACATGTTTTAGTTACTAGAGGGAACTTTAGCACATGTTTTAGCTCCTAGAGGGCACTTTAGCACATGTTTTAGCCACTAAAGGAAAATTTTGCCCATGTTTTAGCTCCTAAAGGGAACTTTAGCACATGTTTTAGCCCCTAAAGGAAACTTTAGCACATCTTTTATCCACTAAAGGGAACTTTAGCACATGTTTTAGTTCCTAAAGGGAACTTTAGCACATGTTTTAGCTCCTAAAGGGAACTTTAGCACATGTTTTAGCTCCTAAAGGGAACTTTAGCATATGTTTTAGTTCCTAAAGGGAACTTTAGCACATGTTTTAGCTCCTAAAGGAAAATTTAGCACATGTTTTAGCTCCTAAAGGGAACTTTAGCACATCTTTTATCCACTAAAGGGAACTTTAGCACATGTTTTAGTTCCTAAAGGGAACTTTAGCACATGTTTTAGCTCCTAAAGGAAAATTTAGCACATGTTTTAGCTCCTAAAGGGAACTTTAGCACATATTTTATCCACTAAAGGGAACTTTAGCACATGTTTTAGTTCCTAAAGGGAACTTTAGCACATGTTTTAGCTCCTAAAGGAAAATTTAGCACATGTTTTAGCTCCTAAAGGGAACTTTAGCACATCTTTTATCCACTAAAGGGAACTTTAGCACATGTTTTAGTTCCTAAAGGGAACTTTAGCACATGTTTTAGTTCCTAAAGGGAACTTTAGCACATCTTTTATCCACTAAAGGGAACTTTAGCACATCTTTTATCCACTAAAGGGAACTTTAGCACATGTTTCAGCCACTAAAGGAAACTTTAGCACATGTTTTAGTTCCTAAAGGGAACTTTAGCACATGTTTTAGCTCCTAAAGGAAAATTTAGCACATGTTTTAGCTCCTAAAGGGAACTTTAGCACATTTTTTAGTTCCTAAAGGGAACTTTAGCACATCTTTTATCCACTAAAGGGAACTTTAGCACATGTTTTAGTTCCTAAAGGGAACTTTAGCACATCTTTTATCCACTAAAGGGAACTTTAGCACATGTTTTAGCTCCTAAAAGGAACTTTAGCACATGTTTTAACCCCTAAAGGAAAATTTAGCACATGTTTTAGCTCCTAAAGGGAACTTAAGCACATATTTTATCCAGTAAAGGGAACTTTAGCACATGTTTTAGCTCCTAAAAGGAACTTTAGCACATGTTTTAGCTCCTAAAGGGAACTTAAGCACATATTTTATCCAGTAAAGGGAACTTTAGCACATGTTTTAACCCCTAAAGGAAAATTTAGCACATGTTTTAGCTCCTAAAGGGAACTTAAGCACATGTTTTAGTTCCTAAAGGGAACTTTAGCACAAGTTTTATTTCCTAAAAGGAATTTTAGCACATGTTTTAGTTCCTAAAGGGCACTTTAGCACATGTTTTAGTTCCTAAAGGGAACTTTAGCACATGTTTTAGTTCCTAAAGGGAACTTTAGCACATGTTTTAGTTCCTAAAGGGCACTTTAGCACATGTTTTAGTTCCTAAAGGGAATTTTAGCACATGTTTTAGTTCCTAAAGGGCACTTTAGCACATGTTTTAGTTCCTAAAGGGAATTTTAGCACATGTTTTAGTTCCTAAAGGGCACTTTAGCACATGTTTTAGTTCCTAAAGGGAACCTTAGCACATGTTTTAGTTCCTAAAGGGAACTTTAGCACATGTTTTAGTTCCTAAAGGGCACTTTAGCACATGTTTTAGTTCCTAAAGGGAACTTTAGCACATGTTTTAGTTCCTAAAGAGAACTTTAGCACAAGTTTTATTTCCTAAAAGGAACTTTAACAACCTCTAAGATGCCACTATAACAAGCAGCCTAACTTTAACTCGGCCTATGCGACTATTATAGAAGAATAAAGAAACCAGAAAATAATCAGAGAAGAGAAGCTGGAACCAGAGAATTTGGACATTTTATCATTAAAAATGACTCAAATGAAATATTTCATTATCAAAATAATTGGAGAATAATATAATAGTTGAAAACTAAATAAATAATTGACTAATCTTTGCTGCTTTTGGCTTTACAGTGAAGGAGGTGAACTTATATGACATATATTTTCATATTCATAGATTGACATTTGAAGGATTTTAATGAGGTAATGCACTTTTTTGTGAAAAAAAGTGATAGAGAATTAAATGAAGTAGTGGTACAATTTGTTAGTACTTGTACTTTACATGAATATTTCCGCCTGATTCTACTTTATACTTCACTGCACAACATTTCAGAGGGAAATATCGTACTTTCCGCTCCACTGCACATTCTCTGGCAGCTTGACTCACGTCTCAGATGTGGATTTGACACAATGGATGATAAAACAAGCTTTTAAAGCACATTAGAGGGAAAAGTCCAAAAAAAAGAGTGAAAACAGATTCCGTTCATCAGTGCTTCTTTCTTTCTTCTTTCCTCCCCCATTAATCATCCCTGACCCCTCGTTTTTATCTGGTGACCCTTCCCAGGGGCGGGAGCCACGGCTTGAACAGTCACAGGCTGTTTACGTCTGTATTAACAATAATATATTTACTATACTAGAGACATACATCATCATATATAACATAATATATGAAACAGGCAGCTTCACTTTAGTACTTATAAAAGGAAATACAGGATGTGAATACTTCTTCTGCTTCTCCAAACAAACCAGCCCCCGTTTTCCCTTTTTAAAACTCTATTAAAGGGACGATACAACAAATAAACTGTAATTTCTCTGCCAGAAAAGTGATCACAGCTCATATATTTTGACAGATGTTTTTTATTACTTTTACTTTTTATACTTCAACCAGAATTAGAAGTTTAAAGCTTGAAACATTTTGAAACTTCTTTTACAAAATCCTAGTATCTATACTTGATGAATACCTCTGATAATTTGATGAATCTATTTATTATTGAAATAATTAATGATTTGGTTAATTAATGGTGTAAAATATCAATATATTATAATACATGTTTTATAGGATTTATAGTGAGTAATGTGTAAAGACTAAAATACACAAAAATAAAACACTTCCATTCTGACCTATTCAATCCAGATCTTTTTATCCCTTTTTAAAACCCCAAAAGTAACCACAGTTTATATATTATGACAGATGTTTTTTTTTTACTATCTTTATTATTATCTATATTTATGTTATTATCTATCAAGTAATCTTAAAACCAGAATTAAGAGTAAAGTACTTGAAATTTTTTAAAAACTTTTTTTTTTCCTAAAAAAGTCCTTGTATCTATACTTGATAAATACCTCTGATATTATGATTAATGATTAATAAAAATTATGATTAATCTATTTATTAATGGAATATTTAATGTGACAGATGTTTTTTTACTATCTTTATTATTATCCATATTTATCTTATTATCTATCAAGTAATTTTAAAACCAGAATGAAGAGTAAAATACTTGAAATTTTCTAAACTTTTTTCTAGTATCTATACTTGATGAATACCTCTATTATTTTATTTAATCTATTTATTAATGAAATAATAATGATTTGGTGCATAAATGGTGTAAAATATCAATATGTTTTTACCATGTTTGTCTAGAAACTAAAATAAAATGGAAGAAAACACCCTCATTCTATATGTTTTAATACTTCTTTCTTTTATTCTTTTACTACTTTCACTTATTCTATTTTTCCCTTTTTAAAACTCTATTAAAGGGACGATACAACACATAAACTGTAATTTCTCTGCCAGAGAAGTGAACACAGCTCAAATATTTTGACAGATGTTTTTATTACTTTTACTTTTTATACTACTAATATCTAGTTTTAGTATATATCTAACATTGATATATAGGATTTGGATGGATGAAAGCACTTTATTTAAAACTTAAAACAAGACAAACTGAGCCAAATCAAAGAAAAAAAAAAAAAAAACTTAAAAAAATCATTGCAATTCAATGGTCAAAAAAACTAACATTGCGTTTTACTACAGAGAAAATATAGTAGTTTTAAAACCAAAACTTTTCCATTTCTACTTGACACTACTTTACACTACTACATGATTAATGATTTGGTTCATTATTGGTGTAAAATGTCAATATATTTTAATACATGTTTTATAGGATCTACAACAGGTAGTGAGAAATGTCTAAAAACTACACAAAAAACATCCTTATTGTATATTTTTTACGTTACTCCTCTTTTTCAGCCTGTATTCATGACCACAGTCAAAAAGTGATTTTCCACCTATTTCCCTCTTTTTCCCTTTTAAAACTCTATTAAAGGGACGATACAACACATAAACTGTAATTTCTCATATATTTTGACAGATGATTTTTATTACTTTTATTTTTTATACTTCAACCGGAATTAAGAGTTAAAAGCTTGAATTTTTTTCAAACTTTTTTTCCCACTATCTATTCTTGATAAATATCTCTATTATTTTGATTAATCTATTTATTATTGAAATAATTAATGATTTGCTTTATAAATGGTGTAAAATGTGTATTATAGGATCTACTATACGTAGTGAGCAATGTCTAAAAACTACAAAAAATTCTTCTAGCACTTTCCCTTATTCTATTTCTACAGATAAGTACTTTAAATACTTCATTTAGAACATAAATACCTCATCTAAAACTTAAAACAACACCAAACTGACTCAAATCAGAGGAAACAAATAAATAAAAATATTTTTAAAATTATTGTAAAAAAAAAAATAATAGTTTTAAAACCAGAACTTTTACACTTTTACTTTACACTACTACATGATCAATGATTTGGTTGGTGTGTAAAATATCAACATGTATTAACAAAATTTAGTCTAAAAACAAAAATAAAATGAAAGAAAACACCCTCATTCTATATATTTTTTGATTTCTTCTTTCTTTTATCTTTTTTTTTTAATAAAAAAATGTTTGCAATTCAATGGTCAAAAAAACTGACATTGTGTTTTACTACAGAAAAATAGTCGTTTTAAAACAGCAACTTTTACACTTTTACTTTACACTACTACATGATCAATGATTAGGTTCATAAATGGTGTAAACACATGTTTTATAGGATCTACTACAGGTAAAAACTACACAAACGTCTTTGTTCTCTATATTTTAGTATTTTCCAGCAGTGAGCCTGGCGTCTGATAACGCCCAGACGCAGCCAGATGGGTTTACGCGTTTTAATAATTCAGAAACCATAAAGTCCGTTAATGACGAGAATCTACTGCAGCAATCACAGCTTTAATCTGCCCTCTACTCTCCGTGTTTTCTCCTTTAGATTAGTCCACAGATGTACGTTTATCTATTTTTAATGTGCTTCCTACCTCATGCAGCATTTTGCTGCAGCTCCACAAAAACTAGCAGAAGGAAACAGAGAGAGTGAGGGGGGGTAAAAAAGGAGGAAGAGGCAGTGATTTTCCAACTGTGGATGCTGTGTTCTGGGTGTCACTTTAGTTAATAATCTCCCGGCGATCCTTCGACTCGGCTGCACGTTCAGGACGCCTCAGCCCATGAACAGCTGGCTGCGAGCGGCCGACTGTCAGAGTCTCCTTTGCTGTCGATGATGGAAATATCAGCCCAGTGAGCCGTGAGTGGACGTCTCAATCTGAATCAGCTCAGCTGAACCTCCGCCTCCTCCCCTGCTGATAATTCATGCAACACACACACACACACACACACACACACACTCGCGTTAGGAGGACGCTGAACCGTGAGCAGCCCGACGCCACACACACACACACACACACACACAACACCGAGCTCAGCGATTCCCTTCAACTTCAAAATGAAATGAGTTTTTTTTTGTCATTTTTTCCACTTCCGTGTACAACACTAGTATCTGTACTTGGTGAATACCTCATGTATTTATTATAGAAATGATCAATGATTAGGTTCATCAATGCTGTAAACTGTCAATATGTGTTAATACATGTTTTATAGGATCTACTACAGGTAGTGAGCAATGTCTAAAAACTACACAAACATCCTTATTGTATATTTTGCCTGTTAATACATAGGAGTCCACAAAATGTGCAGTTTTAGAGACATGATAAAAGCTGATTATTACTGTAGTTAATTTTTTTTTTACTTTCTCATTACTTTAGCAGTGTTTTTGCAGTATTTCTACCCAGTTTGTCTTTTTTTTTTTTTTTTAATTTTATGTTTTCCACTTTTTCATTAGTGTCGTAGTATTTTTTGCAGCCAGTTTGGTGCTGTGTTTGAACATTTTTGACTTTCTCATTACTGTAGCAGTATTTTTGCAGTATTTTTTTTTTTTGCATTATTAGTAGTATTATTATTATTTTTTCGCAGTATTAGTGCCCAGTTTGGTTCTGTATTTTTTTTTTACATTTTTTTTTAATTTTTTTTTTTTAAATTTTTTTGACTTTCTCATTACTGTAGTAGTATTTTTTGCTGTATTTCTTTGCACTATTAGTACCCAGTTTAGTTCTGTGTTTTTTTTGTTTTGTTTTCTTTACTATCTCATTACTGTAGCAGTATTTTTGCAGTATTTTTTTTTTTTGCATTATTAGTAGTATTATTATTATTTTTTCGCAGTATTAGTGCCCAGTTTGGTTCTGTATTTTTTTTTTACATTTTTTTTTAATTTTTTTTTTTTAAATTTTTTTGACTTTCTCATTACTGTAGTAGTATTTTTTGCTGTATTTCTTTGCACTATTAGTACCCAGTTTAGTTCTGTGTTTTTTTTGTTTTGTTTTCTTTACTATCTCATTACTGTAGCAGTATTTTTGCAGTATTTTTTTTTGCATTATTAGTAGTATTATTATTTTTTGATGTCATAACTGTAGTAATATTTTGCATTATTTTTTGCAGTATTAGTACCCAGTTTATTTCTGTGTTTTTTACTTTATTTTTTTTGACTTTCTCATTGCTGTAGTAGTATTATTTAGTAGTACTGTAGTAATATTTTTTGCAGTATTAGTACCCAGTTTGGTTCTGTATTTTTTTTATTTAAAATTTTTTTTAATTTTTTTTATTTTTTTGACTTTCTCATTACTGTAGTAGTAATTTTTGCTGTATTTTTTGCAGTATTAGTACCCAGTTTGGTTGTGTGTTTTTTTTTAAGTTTTTGACTTTCTCCTCTTAACAAACCTGATTTGTCACTGACTCAAAAAAACAATGAAAAACACGTTTCACCACGTCTAACTAATATTTCATGCGATAGAGGGTGAACAGATGAAACGCTCAGAACCCAGAGTGGAAATAAAAACGCGTTTGTTTCCTGTTGTTTCTCCTCCTCCCGACCGCCGTGACGTGTTTTCAGAACGATGAGAGCCGGAGATTCATCCAAGTTTAACAAAGCTCCGAGGACAAAGATGGAGGCCACACACACACGCACACACACACACACACGCACACACGCACACACACACACACACACACACACACACACACACACACACACACACACACACACACACACACACACACACACACACACGCACACACACGCACACACACACACACACACAGGCGTGTCATGAATAAGTGAGCAGACGGCTTAGTGGGCGACATGTGAGGGACACGTCTCTGGCCGTGATGTGATTCCCGTGTCAGGCGTGGATGTTTGATTAGATCTCGCCGTCGGCCGCCTGACAGGACAAGACGGCCCACGCCGACCTGTTGGAAAACATGGCCGCCGAGGGTTGCAGCGGCGAGGCCACGCCGGCGCCTGTTAACCTCCATCTTTTCACGTTTGTACCGTGACGTTAAGTGACAGGACGACAGAGATCCACTGGGATCCTGTTCCTGTCAGCGTCACACCACCGCGACACGAGCCTGGCTGCAGCAGTACACTGTTGCAGTACTACTGCAGTACACTGTTGCAGTACTACTGCAGTACTAGTATACATCTAACATGATGCATGGTTTACAACAATACTTCATCTCAAACTTTAAACAACATTAAAGACCTACATCAGGAATAAAATGAAATGATCTCAAATTCAATGTTCAATTATTTATTTAAAAAAAAAGTACCTCATAGCCTGGAACTGTAGTTGTATTTTTGGCAGTATTAGTACCCAGTCTGGTGCTGTGGTTGAGGTTCTGTAGTAGTATATTTTACAGTATTAGTACCAAGCCTGCTGCTGTGGTTGAGGTACTGTTGTACTATTTTTCGGACTATTCTTTGCAGTATTTTTTTCAGTATTAGTTTTGCAGTTAAAAATATAACATTGTGTTTGACTACAGATAGAAATATAGATAATACACATACAAAAGTAGTGTTTTTTGCAGTTCAGGTACTGTAGTAGTATTTTTGCTGTATTCTTTGCAGTATTTTTTGCACTATTAGTATTGCAGTTAAAAATCTAACATTGTGTTTTACTTTATACAAAAATATGGATCATACAGATAAAATATAAGTATTTTTACAGTAGTTGTATTATTACCAAGTCTGGTACTGTAGTAGAGGTTAGAAGTACTGTAGTAGTAAAAAATCACAGTACAGTAGTATTTAAAAGTACCTAACTTTTGGCAGAGACTACTATATTATTTTATATGATGTGATTATAATACTAAAATATTAGTGTAGTTTACTCCAGTGGTTCCCAACCTATGGTTCAGGCCCTCTGAAGGGACACCAGATGGTCTTGGAGGGTCATGAGATGATTAACGTGAGAGGAAAGAAGAAAAAATACTAATAAATGTTCATTCAATATATATGATTTTTGGTAAGTTATTGATTGAATTGAATTCAGAGGTAAAAATCGACCGTTAACGACTCGCAGAAATGTGGAATTTTATGTTTTCACTAATTTATTTGATCAATAGAAGATGTCATGCATTTTACACCATGATGTGATTCACCCGTCAGGCGTGGACGTCGATTACATCACAACGCCTCGACCCAACATGGCCGCCGAGGCTGGAATAACGGCGAGGCCGCGTTAGCTCCACGTGGAGCCTCTCTCTGTCTTTACGGTGACTGACAGAAGGACGGGGATCCACCGAGGCCCCGGATCCTGTTGGCTGTCAGGGCGACACCACCGCGGGGGGTGGAGGGGGTGGGGGGGGTAAACCGTTGTTCGCCGTCACTCACGCTCGCCGCTCGCCGTCAGAATCTGGCTGACAATCACAGAGCTGGAGGCGAGACAGATGTACGAAACGAGCCGGAGCCACGGCGCCTGTAATTAACCACGAGCTGAAATCAGAGCGAGGGGGAGGAGTCTAATTCACAGGAGATCAGCGGGAAGGTACGATAAAACACAGGTTACGTCTAGAGGCTGCCGCTACACGCAAATATACCGACAGAAACTACTTACACTACTGATAAATACTTATAGTAGTAGTATTTTTTGCAGTATTAATAACCAGTCTCCTGCTGTAGTTGAAGTACTCTTGTAGTATAAGCATTCAAAGGTCAATTATTTATAAAAAGTACTTCCTATCCTGTAATTGTAGTAGTATTTTTTGCAGTCTAGTGCTGTAGTTGAGGTACTATTTGTGCTATTCTTCGCAGTGTTTTTGCAGTTTTAGTATTCGATTGAAGATCTAACATTGTTTTCTACTACAGATAAAAAAAAAAAAATTGCAGTATTAGTACCCAGTCTGATGCTGTGGTTGAGGTACTGTAGTAGTATTTTTTAGATAAGTATTCAGAGTTCAATTATTTATTAAAAAAAGTACTTTCTAGCCTGGAATTGTAGTAGTATTTTTGCAGTATTAGTACCCAGTCTGGTGCTGTGGTTGAGGTACTGAAATAGTTTAATAATTTTTTTGTATTATTCTTTGCAGTATCTTATGCACTATTAGTACTCCAATTAAAAATCTAACATTGTGTTTTACTATATATATAAAATATGAATAATACAGATAACAAATAAGTATTTATACAGTTTTTTTTTTGCAGTATAAGTACCCAGTCTGGTGCTGTGGTTGAGGTACTGTAGTAGTACTGTTTGCAGTATTAGTACCCAGTCTGGTGATGTAGTTGTGGTGTCAAAACTGTGTCCTATGGTGTAAGTATAAAGACAGGTAGTGTCCTATATCTTTTATTACTTTTTTAGTTAAACTATTTTCTGGTGAAAATCACAAAGAACTGCAATGTTTGTAAAGTAAATTCTCTAAATGGATTTTAAATGTACATTTTGTGAGACCTGATGAATGTTTCATAAACTGTGTTTTAAAAACCGTTTGGAATCAGCGATACACATCGTAAAAACTACACAATTACACGCGTTTTTGTCATTAAAACGTGTGGGCGTCACATCAGCTTCACATCTTCATCATCAGCGATAAGTAACGCTACGTCCCGCGTACGGATTCCATCGATTTATCACCTTTTAAATCAATGTTCAGATCGATAAACGTCGTCCAGGAAAAACTAGCCGAGCGCAGATCGATGCGGTCGGATCGCAGGAATATAAATCAACACGTGGACGTGGGGATGAATCATCACTCGCATATAATCACTCTATCCGTGTAATATCTGCTCACTGGGACCTTTCTGGTCAACTTATATTCATCTATAAGGTTTTTTTTTTGGGGGGTCGAGGCGTCTCTTCCAACCGGGTCAAAGTCTCTTGTAGGAAGTCACTCCGCTAATCTCCTTTGTCACTCATAAAATTTACACGCGTCTCCCCCATGGAGGCCTGTCAGTTTGCTGCTGTCAGAGAACACACGTAATTACTCGCAGGGATACCAGCTGCCCTCCATTATTTATGGGCTTCTGATGCTTAAAAAAAAAAAAGACATATACTATATACGGAATCATTTCTCAGCAACAATGGAATCATCGTCAGGGTTATCAATGATGGAGGAACATGCATTAAGTATGTTATAGCAGCTCATTTATTAAGAGTAAGATGAATATTTCCTTTTAAAAGTGAAGTTTTTTTGTAGAATCCCAAAGCAAATAAAAATTCACTCACTAATAGTGTATTACTGCTCTGTGGTTATATATCAATATATATTATCAATATCCACGTTATCAATACTATATAGAAATAGGTCAATATAACACTAAAACACACTCTACTATATACCCACACCATACTAAACTACTGAAAACTTACTAATAACACCAAAAACCTGTTCTAATAGTTGGTTAATCTATTGATCACTGAAACAATTAATTGATTAGTTGTTTGGTTCATTAAATGGTTTAAAATGTTGATCAGTGTTTCTAAAGCTGCAGATTGAAGCTCAAATGTCTTTTTTTGTCCACAACCCAAAGATCATCAGTTTACTATTATAGAAGAATAAAGAAAGCAGGAAATAATCAGAGAACAGAAGCTGAACCAGAGAATCTGGACTCAAATCCATTAACCAAATACATGGTGATTGATCGATTGGTTTGTTCTAATCGATCAATCGTTGCAGCATTAATCAATAATTCAAGCTGTAACTTTCTAGGATACAGTGACCTCAGGTTCAGCTGTGACTCAACAATCAGTTGACAGAAGCTGGAACCAGAGAATTTGGACATTTTACTTTTAAAAAAGACTAAAATCCATGAATCAATCATCAATGTAGTTGGTGATCAATGTGATCTTAATCACCAACTGATCAATTATTCGAGTTCTAGTTTTGAGATGTAATAGAAAGCAGTTTTCTTGAAAAATACAATAGAAAGACATAAAAATGTGAATTGCTTATTAAAGAGAGTGTTGATAAAAATTATTTGAGTCTAGACCCTAAAAAAGTGATAAAAGAGCTGCAAGCAGCATAATTAAGGTTCAGGGCTCATAAACATCATATTTCTATTGATAATGTGTCAATTATTGAATCAATCAATCAATCAATCAATCAATCATTTAAGACAAACCACAAATCAAGTTTGATATAAAATGTGAAATATTTTATATAAGTGTTGTAGTTATATCACCTGCATCTATATTTACTTATTAAAAGATTTGAATTGGCCACTAATTGATTATTTGATTATTCAACCTATTGTTTCAGTTCTAGTCGCAACCATTAAGCTTCTAACTTATAATTAGATTTCGCAAAACCAGCACAAAAGCAGGCTTTACTATCTCTAAAAGCTTTAATATAAAACTGTATGTTGTGTGTGATATGGTATAATGACCTGGTGTGTCTTATAGTTATTTATAATTCAATTTATATAAAAGAAATCATAGCTACTCTCTGTATGTTTGTTTTTATATACAACTTCGATCATTCAGGCTGCAAAAAAAGAATAGTCAGCGACTAATTGATTAATCAATTAATCGTTTTTTCAACTATCAACTCATGATGTGATTTCTTTCTAGAATCACAAAGCAGATAAAAACTCAGTAACTCAATAATAAACATGTTTCTGCTGACCAGATCACCTGAGTGACCTCAACTGGTTGTTGTGACCTCACCTGGTTGTTGTGACCTCACCTGGTTGTTGTGACCTCACCTTGTTGTTGTGACCTCACCTGGCGTCACCCTGACCGCTGAGAGAAGCCCAGGAATTATCCTGAGCCGAGAAATGACGATCACGTCGCGCCGGGTCAGCGACAGACAGTCGGTATTTATCCAGTAAACACAGCGTCTGTTTAGAACAGAAACACCTACGGGGCAGGTGCCTCTCCTCAGGAGTCACATGATATGATTAATCTGCAATTAGTCTCATCCCGCAGACCGTTTTTATTTAATTTAATTTTATTCTAGGGTTTGTGACAGCGTCTGGGCTCCACTAAAGGCCACGTGAATGCCTTGCGACAGGCTCCGATACCGGCGAGGCTATATTTAGGGAGGATAACTAGTACTGCTCCGTATAATCTGACATTTGTACCACGAGGGAGTCATAGCGCGTTGCTCACGAATGACAGTGTCACTGTTGGTTTGCGTCCCCCCCCACCCCCCCTGCGGAATAGGTTAAAGAGAACAAAACATGTTTTTGCAGCGCGGCGCGCCGCTCCTGCAAGACAGATCTAATAAAACTGTATTTGATTGCGGGGGTATGATCTGACTGGGGCTGTCAGCGGTGAGTGAGCCCCCCCCCCAACCCCCCCTGGTCTGGTTGGAGGAAGAAAGAAATAAAAAAATATA
>JAYKQN010000031.1:2012500-2052500 GCA_036785175.1 Eupleurogrammus muticus | reverse complement strand
GAAAACAGTCAGAGATAAACAAGAGGAACCGACTCTCCTCGCTTTTATAGCCAGATATTACGACTCGTGCAGTAATTCGTCGCTCCTTCGCTCACTTATTATAAAGTGAGACTGATCTCAGTCAAAGTGATGACAAATCCTGCAGCTGTGTCAGCCTCTAAAGTAAGGGCCATTACCTCAATTTTGGTCGCTGCCATTTTCAGAGGAAGAGAGAGAGAGAGTGAGAGAGGGGGGAAGGAGCTATTTTTGATCAAAACCCAGGCAAGAGTAGAATCAGTCATTAGCAGCAGCCATTTACACTGTCGTCTTGTTTGGACAAGCCTGTGGCTTCCACTCCAAGGCAGCCGTTCTGGTTCTAAGAGGAAAATGGACCTGTATGAGCACTCTCCACATCCCGTAGGGTCGATTTACACAACGTTGCTCTGAAAGAGTAGAGACGCACGGCAAACTAATTAATGAGCTAATTTGGTAAAGGCTCTTTCTTTGCTAAAAGTGGGTGGAAACATTTCAACGTCTTGCAGAATAATCCAATTCTTGTTTAGGGGAGCAACATCTCCAGGAAGGCGTCTTCTTTATGTAATGTCTCTGATATTTAGAAATAGACTGGAGGTAGTATCAGTATCAGTTAAGTGTTAATGCATTTGACAAATCTAATATTATATATTTAAAAATACAGTATAATATATAAGAGAAGAATGTGACATGCATGCCAGTAATATTTTTGTATATATTTTAAAAATATTTTTAATATAATGAATTATACAGTGAACTGCAGCTAAACTGAATGATTAATCGATTAGTTCATTGGTTCATTAAATGGTGCAAAAGGTTCAAAAGACCAAATTCCAAATACATTCATATTTTACTTGAATAAAGTGCAACCAACATCTCTGGAGGTTGAAATAAAATTTCGTTTATCTGCCGTTTCCGCTGTTTCCAACATATAATACAACCTATATCATATTATGATAATTAAGATGTTTCCCAAAGCTGAAGATTGAACCTAAAATGTATTTTTTTGTCCACAACCCAAAGATCATCAGTTTACTATTATAGAAGAATAAAGAAAGCAGATTATACCAGAGAATTTGGACATTTTCTTCTTAAAAACGACTCAAATCGATCATTAAAATTGGTGATAAACACAATAGTTGGCTTTAAACTGATGTATTTTAGAACAAAACGTTAAAACAACAGATCTTATTTCAGGTATTTAACCGTAAACGCTGAAACTCCATGTTCCATCTTTTATTTTTGTTGTTGTTTTTTTGTTTTTTACATTTCCCCCCATCCTAAAACCTTTCCTTTCTAACTGATTCCCTACACTGGGGGCCACCGTCCTTCATGACTCGGTTCCCGTCATAATCTAACGGCGTTATCAGCAGCACACGAGGCACAACGAGAGGAGGACGGTAATAACCACCAAACCTAAAAAAAACGAATTCAGATTTTTGACACTCGCCGCGGAATATGAGACAGGGGAAGGGGAGAAAATGGTAATCTGCTAGAAAACCCTTAAAAGAATCAATTTGGCAAGGTGTCTGGGAATGTGACTTTATCCGGCGCTGTGATTCCGACTTGTCTGCGCCACGAGTGGGATGACTGTCTTTCTTCCCCGCTGACAGGCGGACCCGGGCCAAATTGACAGTTCTTTAAAAGCGCCTGACAGAAAGCCGCATTAATTAAGTCATTGCTGGACTTTAATTGTGTTAAGAAGTTGGGGAGAAAAAAAAAATCTAATATGAGGAAAGGTTACCGAGTCCTCGGCGGTGTCAGATTTTCTACTTTCTATGAATATTAATGTGCCTAATGAAGACAATCTTCGCTTCATCTCCCCATTGTTCTGGATTCAGGTGCCAAGCTTTCACTGCCATTGATTTGTTGTTAAAGAACAAATATGTCACGGGAGAATATGAGTGCCACGTCTTTTATCTTAAATTTATCAAGAAAAAAACGCCTCTCTTTGCAGGTTTGAAGTGTGGGTTTCTTCTTTTTTTTGTTTTTTCTGTTATTCTTTTTAAAGAGATTTTAGCTGAGCGAATGTCACGCAAACGTTGTCGAGGTGTGTTTGCGTGTTAATTAGACGTGGAAAAGCTGAACAAAGGCAATTTTCATGAGGTGCAGCGGACAACAAATGAATGGAAATGAAAAAAACACAGGAACAAAAGTGTGTGTGTCCACTGGCATGGAATTATTCTGCAGTGGTGGAAGGAAATACATGTGAATAGTATTTTACCTACATAGGCTAATTTATGAGGAAAATATCGTACGTTTTACCCAACTACAATTTTACAAAAAAATCCTTCTTTTCCTTTTTTTTTTTTTATAACTATTAGTCTTAACAGATGAAAATATCTTGTTTTTAGTACATTTAGTCTTATATTGAGTAAAATTATCTTATTCCACTGGCAGATAATTTAGATTATTTCACGTTTCACAAAGATCTTGCTTCCCTACAAAAATATTCTAACAGGTGAAGATGTCTTCACTGTAAACTTGTTTTATTAGAAATTACAGTAAATAAGTGGCAGCAATTATCCTGAATTTTACTGTAATTATTTATTTATTTATTTTATATTTAGTTTATAGTTTTGTTTACTGTTAAGTATATATATATATATATATATATATATATATATATATATATATATATATATATATATATATATATATATACTACAAAATATCAATTAAACACTGTTATTTACTTTGTATTTTTTTTTGTTTTTTGGAACAATTAGTCCAATATTGTGTACAATTATCAATGGTAGATATTTTAGTTTATTTCAAGTTTTTTTTTCTGATTTGGGTCAATCTAAAATTTTGTTAAAAAGATGTTAAATTGACTAAATTCAAGAAAAAAAAAACTTGATTTTGCAAAAAAAATAATTCCTGAGGGATGAAGACATATATATTATAAACCTCTTATATTAAAATGTACAGTAACTAACTGGCATCAATTATCCAGAAAGTTTCTGTTATTATTTATAACAGTAGTATCACATACTCTTTTTACCGTATTGTTCACTGTAAAATAATAAAAAAACATTAAAAGAATAAATAAATAAATACTGTGATATCATTTATTGCCAGAAATGAATGCAAATTTAGTATTTTACTTAAATATGCTACTTTATGAGGAAAATGTTGTGCGTTTTACCCAGTACAATATTACCAAAAATTGCTTCTTTTCTTTTTTTTATTAACTATTAGTCTTAAATTGGCTCCAAATTGATAAACTACAACATTAAAATGCTCTCAAATGTAGAAAAATATTACATATATTATGAATATTATAAATAATATTAAGTATTATATTAGACTATAGTAATGTAACACAGTCTGCATGATGAGTATTTTGACTTTTAATTCTCAAATCAACTTTTTTCCATCCGGTTTGTTCTGGTGAGAGTCGCAGAGCTGAGATCTCCTGTCTCGTCTTGAATAACAAAATCCTGACCCGGTTGCTGAAAATAATCCACACACCTTGTTGTGAGCAGTTTTATGTCAAAACTATTTGCTTTTGTTTTACCCAACGAGATGTTCAGTAGGTTTGGATCAGTTTTTATAAGGAAAAAAAAAGTTCTGACATGAACCTGCTCACGATGTTTGTTGATTATCATCAGGAAGCTGCTTTTCTTTTTTCTTTGGTGTAAAATGTTGATCAGTGTTTCTAAAGCTGCAGATTGAAGCTAAAATGTCTTTTTTTGTCCACAACCCAAAGATCATCAGTTTACTATTATAGAAGAATAAAGAAACCAGGAAATAATCAGAGAACAGAAGCTGGAACCAGAGATTATTTGTGATAGTTGCAAACTAAACGATTAATCGATCCAACTCTAGTCACCATGAATAAGCTTCCAACTTGTGATACCCAGTAAAGAAATTAAAGTACATACTGATTTTATGTCAGTTATTCTCTATCTAGTTTGATTTGATTTGATTCATTTCTAAGAATAAAATGTCTAAATTCTTTGGTTCCTACTTCTGAAATCTTATTATTTCATGTTCTTATTAGTCTTCTATGACCAACAGCTTGATAGTTGGAACCTAATTGATTAATTGACTAATCACTGCTTGTTACTGATAACACCTCTGTGTTCTAATTTACTTACATTGGTAAATCTAAACTTTTACTTGTATTTCTATTTCTATTTCTATATTTTACAAATCCTTAAAAAAAAATGTTGGATGGTTGATTTCTCTGAGGTAAAGTAAAGTGATCCACTGATCAAGTCTGTGCTCTGTGATCCACTGATCCAGTCTTTGCTCTGTGATCCACTGATCCAGTCTCTGCTCTGTGATCCACTGATCCAGTCTTTGCTCTGTGATCCACTGATCCAGTCTCTGCTCTGTGATCCCCTGATCCAGTCTCTGCTCTGTGATCCACTGATCCAGTCTTTGCTCTGTGATCCACTGATCCAGTCTCTGCTCTGTGATCCAGTCTCTGCTCTGTGATCCACTGATCCAGTCTTTCCTCCAACTCGTACCACCTGTCTTATGTCTTAAACTCAGCTGTGTAGCTGATTTTCTTCAGTTTAAACTGTGCTTTAGCGTGTCTCTTTACCATTTTCAGGTTGTTAAAACAACCATGTTCTGCATTTAATGTGGCCTTATAGTCGTGAAAATACAGTAGATATTTGACGGCAACTTACACGTTCTTTGTGTCTGAAAGCCTGAGGGGAGGAAGAGGAGGAGGAGGAGGACGCTCCCCAAACTTTAATATTAACCGAACATCGGCGTGTTGAGGAGACAGGAATTCAAATGAAGCTCTCCTCCCGTGATAAGACGACCTGAGTCCTTGTGAAAGATGAGCTATGGCTATTTCTGGAGGATGAAGCTCTCGCCACAGGGCAAACCCTGAATAGCCGGGGTTGGAGTGACTTGAAAAGGAGGAACCGGGGCCTGATGTACTCGGCACTTGTCATTGAAGGAGTGTCTTTTGTTCGCGACGCCATAGATCTCCATCAGAGGAGAGCGTACAAAAGGACTCGTGTATTTGTGAGTCCTTTTGTGAAAAATTAACAGGCAGCGTTTTGCATGAAGGAAGGGGGAAAGGGATTCTGTCAGAAAACTAATTTTGCAATATCTCGTCTGGATTTACTGGTAAAATTCTGGTAAAAACCTGGCTCACAAACCTGGGTGTTTCTACTGCCAAAACTGAAATCCTAACAGGTAAAAATTTGGGTAAAATTAGTCCAATATTGCGTAGAATGATCTTATTCCACTGCCAGATCATTAAGATTATTTCAAGTTTTTTTCTTCTGATTTAAGATTAAATAGACTAAAATCAAAGAAAAACTTGATCTTGCATCACTACAAAACTGAATTCCAACAGGTGAAGATGTCTCCACTGTAAACCTGTTTTATTAAATTAGTAAATAACTGGGAGCGATTATCCAGAATTTTACTGTAATTGTTTTTTACAGTAGAAGTCCTGTACTTCATATATAACTGGATAAATACAGTATTTTTTAGTGTACAATTAAGAAAAATCATTTAAATACTGTGATTTTATTTGTATTTCTAGCTTTTTAGAACAATTAGTCCAATATTGAATAGAATTATCAAAGGTAGATATTTTAGTTTATTTCAAGTTTTTTTTCTGATTTGGGTTATTCTAAAATTGTGTTAAAAATAAGTTAAATTGACTGAAATCAAGAAAAACAAAACTTGAAATGAATTTTGAGCAGTAGAATAAAATAATTCTACTCAGTAGTGGACTAATTGCACCAAAAACAAGATATTTTCACTTGTTAAGATTTCAGATTTTAGAGTTTTCTTGTTCTTCTGCTTTACTGTAATGAATGTAATACAAAAATATTAATAAGTCATTTTTTTAATTATAAAAATGTCCAAATTCTCTGGTTCCAGCTTCTGTTCTCTGATTATTTCCTGGTTTCTTTATTCTTCTATAATAGTAAACTGATGATCTTTGGGTTGTGGACAAAAAAAGACATTTTAGCTTTAATCTGCAGCTTTGACAAACACTATATCGACATTTTACACCATTTAATGAACTATAGTATCCTCCTTATAGTATTGATGATGTGAATATTAAAAATATATATATTGATAATATTTTATTGCCCATTTTTTGTTGGTTTTCAGTTCCCTAGATGTTAAAATCATGTGTTTTTCTGGCATAAAATTAGTATTACTTTATACATAATGTTCTGAGAAGGTTTGTTCAATGTTACTGAAACACTTAAAAATAGATAAAATCTACAAACAGGGAACCTAAGGCAAAGGTTACAAAAATAAAAGCCTAAAAAAAGTTCCTAGAACGTTATGTTGAGGTTGATAAATAGAAAACCCACTTCCAGGAATGTTATGGCAGCTTAACATCTATGTTCCCCCCCACCCCCCTAAAAAAAACCCCAAACAGACAGATCGTGGCTTTAGCGCTCCACCCAGAAACAATTTATTCCACATAAAGCAGATTCTCAAAGGTAACTCAGCAGTTCCCACACTTTTTTGTTTTATTTATGGGGAAAAGTTCAACTTCTGGCCGTTGTGTTGCCGCCATAACTCTACACGAGGAGCCACATGCTAGTTTTTTTTATTGTTAATATCATGGTGATTATTTTTAATTCCCATCAAACGTGACCCCCCCCCCACCAAAAAAAAAAAAAAAAGCCATGGAACAGATGAAGAACGGCGTCGGAGGTGGAGAAGTAATGAAACGTCTTTCAACAACACTTTGTCTCCGTTTCCTTCGGCCCAAGTCTGGGATACCTATTAACACTCCCTTTAAATTATTCATCCTGATGGATAAAACACCTCCACGATTAATTGCGTGTGAGACACCCAGCCCCCTTTAAATCTGAGGAGGAGGCTGAAACTCACGGCAAAGCTCTCGTTAAAGGTATAATTTCCTTTACACTGGACTTTAAAATATGGAGCCCGGCGTAAAAATAATAAGTTCTGGGTAAATACGGTGGACTGGATGGCTCCTGATTAATGGGCCTAGCATGAAACGCCCTTTTTATTCATCAGGGCCCCGTCTTCTGCGGTGAAATAAATTTTGAGCAGTGGAACAAGATAAATCTACAATATTCAATATTGGACTAATTGTACCAAAAACAAGATATTTTCACTTGTTAAGAGTTTTTACAGTGTGCTTCTTGTTTTTTTTTCCTTTTTACTGTAATAACTGTAATGCAAATTGATTAATTGCAGTAATTAAGAAAATAGGTTGATTAATTAATTGGTTGGCAACTAGTATGTGAATCATCAACTATTCTGATTATCAACTAATTAATTTGAGTCATAAAAATGCTGGTTCCAGCTTCTCTTCTCTGATTGTTTTCTCATTTCTTTATTCTTCTATAATAGTAAACTGATTTAACGAACCAAACAATTAATCGATTGCCTAGCATGAAACGCCCTTTTTATTCATCAGGGCCCCATTTTCTGCGGTGAAATAAATTTTGAGCAGTGGAACAAGATAAATCTACAATATTCAATATTGGACTAATTGTACCAAAAACAAGATATTTTCACTTGTTTTACAGTGTTTTTTTTTTCTTTTTTTACTGTAATAACTGTAATGCAACTTGATTAATTAGAGTATTTTTTAAGAAAATAGGTTGATTAATCGATTAGTTGGCAACTAGTATGTGAATCATCAGCTATTCTAATTATTATAATTAATTTGAGTCATAAAAAAGAATTTGATTGCTTAGCATGAAACGCCTTTTTATTCATCAGGTCCTCCTCTTTTTTGCGCGGTAACGCCTCGAGGAGAACTAAGAAAAAAAACGTGAACCTTTCCTCTCGTTTTTGTGCATTCCGTTTCATGGACACGACTTCAGAGCAAACGAGCGCCGCGCGTCTCATTTAAATTACATCACATCCCCCGACCTCGCTAACGCCGTTCGCCGTTATGTATTAAGCATAAACGCCAGCGTGTGCACCAAGTGTCCTACTTACCACATGCTAGCAGAGGAAAAAAGAAAACGAAGAGAAAAGAGGAGGATGTTTGGCAATGAGCAGAGCTGTTAATTTGTGGGTTTATGTGCAACAGAAATGTATTCATTGCTTTTGTATTTCTGTTGGATGCTAGTGGTTTGACACAGATGTTAGTTCACCTCGTTCTGCCTGAAAGAAATAAAAAACATGATAGCTACAGAGGCTCTGGGTTAGCGTTAGCTTAAAAGATTCTGGGTTAATGTTAGCTACAGTTGCTCTGAGTTAGCATCAGCTTTAAGACTATGGGTTTAGCGTTAGCTTTTGTGTCTCTGGGTTAATATTATCTTAAAAGATTCTGGGTTAATGTTAACTTCAGCAATTATGAGTTAGCGTTAGCTATAGTGTCTCTGGGTTAATATTAGCTTAAAAGATTCTGGGTTAATATTAGTTTTAGCGTCTCTGTGTTAACGTAAGCTTCAGAGTCTCTTGGTTAATATTTGTTTCATAGACTCTGGATTAGCATCATTAGCTTCATGGCTCTGGGTTAGTGTTAGCTTCCAGGCTATGGGTTAAAGTTAGCTTCAGTGTCTCTTTGTTAACGTTGAGTGGCTTTGGTTTAACATTAGCTTTAGTTGCTCTCAGTTAGCATCAGCTTTAAGGCTGTGGATTAGCTTTAGCTTCAGTGTCTGGGTTAATATTACCTCATAAAGTTATGGGTTAATGTTAGATTTAGTGTCTTTGGATTAGTGTTAGCTTTAGTGTGTCTGGATTAGCGTTAGCTTTAGTGTCTCTGGATTAGCGTTAGCTTCAGTGTCTCTATGTTAATATTATCTTAAAAGATTCTGGGTTAACGTTAGCTTCAGAGTCTCTTGGTTAATATTAGTTTCATAGACACTGGATTAGCATCATTAGCTTCAAGGCTATGGGTTAAAGTTAGCATCAGTGTCTCTTTGTTAACATAGACTTGAGCTTTGGTTTAACATTAGCTTTAGTTAATATTATCTTAAAAGATTCTGGGTTAATGTTAGATTTAGTGTCTCTGGATTAGCATTAGCTTTAGTGTCTCTTGATTAGCATTAGCTTTAGTGTCTCTATGTTAATATTAGCTTAAAAATTCAGGTTAACGTTAGCTTCAGAGTCTCTTGGTTAATATTAGATTCATGGCTCTGGGTTAGTGTTAGCTTCCAGGCTATGGGTTAAAGTTAGCTTCAGTGTCTCTTTGTTCACGTTGAGTGGCTTTGGTTTAACATTAGCTTTAGTTGCTCTCAGTTAGCATCAGCTTTAAGGCTGTGGATTAGCTTTAGCTTCAGTGTCTGGGTTAATATTAGCTTATAAAGTTATGGGTTAATGTTAGCTTTAGTGTCTCTGGATTAGCGTTAGCTTCAGTGTCTCTATATTAATATTTTCTTAAAAGATTCTGGGTTAACGTTAGCTTCAGAGTCTCTTGGTTAATATTAGTTTCATAGACTCTGGATTAGCATCATTAGCTTCAAGGCTATGGGTTAAAGTTAGCTTCAGTGTCCCTGTGTTAACGTTGAGTGGCTTTGGTTTAACATTATCTTTAGTTAATATTATCTTAAAAGATTCTGGGTTAATGTTAGATTTAGTGTCTCTGGATTAGCATTATCTTTAGTGTCTCTTGATTAGCGTTAGCTTTAGTGTCTCTATGTTAATATTAGCTTAAAAAATTCAGGTTAACGTTAGCTTCAGAGTCTCTTGGTTAATATTAGATTCATAGGCTCTGGGTTAGCGTTAGCTTTAGTGTCTCTGGGTTAATATTATTTTAAAAGATTCTGGGTTAATGATAATTTAAAATATTCTGGATTAAGGCTAGCTTCAGCAATTCTGTGTTAACACGTTAGCTTCAGAGTTTCTTGGTTAATATTAGTTTCATACACTCTGGATTAGCATCATTAGCTTCCAGGCTATGGGTTAAAGTTAGCATCAGTGTCCCTGTGTTAATGTTGAGTGGCTTTGGTTTAACATTAGCTTTAGTTAATATTATCTTAAAAGATTCTGGGTTAATGTTAGATTTAGTGTCTCTGGATTAGCATTAGCTTTAGTGTCTCTGGATTAGTGTTAGCTTTAGTGTCTCTGGATTAGCGTTAGCTTTAGTGTCTCTGGGTTAACGTAAGATTCAGAGTCTCTTGGTTAATATTAGTTTCATAGGTTCTGGTTTAACGTTAGCTTCAAGGCTAAGGTTAATTTCAGCCTCTTCGGTAAATTTATCTTCATAATTGTTATATTAACATCAGCTTTGTGTTTCTGGGTAAACTTTAACTTCAGGCTTTGAATAATTTGTGGAAGGAGAAAGATCTGTCGGCCTATTCCCAGTCTCATACTCTTTTGTTCTAGGAAATCATCTCTTAGAACAAATATCTATGTTTAATTAACGACAACAGTGAAACTTCTATCCAGAACGAAACATGTTTGTTTTAGTGTAAAAACCCATGTAAGTAACGTAGCATTGTTAGCTCGCTGAGCTGCAGGAGCCTGGATAAAACATCAGGACTTTAAGAGTCCAGAAACGCAGCATCGATGGTGGGAAACATAAAGACGAGACGGATGGCTGCTACTAAACTCACGCTAGTGTCAGTATTGACTCTTTTTGGACAATGCCCATTTAAAAAAATGCAAACACAGAGGTGAGAAGATGAAAAAAACAGGAGTTACATAAAATAAAAAAAGGAAAAGCCCTGCAGTGAGCAGCGAGGCCATTGTGTTTCTGCGGCTCATCCGGCTATTTATTGCTCGGCCGCTGAATGCAACGCCAGCTCCAGCGGCTCCAAATCATCGGGGAGATTGTTAGGCTTCTGTGGAAATTACGGGAAATGCAGAAGGAAGGGGGGGGTGGAAACGGAGAAATGGATGAGCAGCGCTTCACAACAATTAATCAGCGAGCCGCTGATTAATAAAGTTCATTTTTTATTCCCGATGATTCAGGGGGATTATCAAAAGGACACTGTCCTTGTCATTTTGATTAACAAACCCCGTCCTCGCTTCCGGAAGAGAGGACGCGACGCAGGGAGACGCGTTCCGCTCGGCGTAAAATAAATATTGAATGAGAATATTAACTCGTTAACCTTGACAAGTATTTGTAATTTTCATAAAGGGGGGGGGGGAGAAAAACAGCGGATTCAGCACAAAAACTGCTGTGGGGGTTTGGAGAAAAGGAGCGAGGAGGAAACGGGGGGGGGGGGCGACAACACACAACAAATTAGAGCGAATGAAGGATGCTACTGCGTGAATCCTGTCATTTTTATGGGCTGCGATGATTAATTTGTTTGTTCAGATTCTCAATTAAGCCGGGAGGAACTGGCAGAATTAGAGAAAAAATATATATATATATATGAAATATACAAGGAAGAGAGCGGCGGTTGTTGTCCCGCATCCCCCCCAGAGAGGGGGGGTGATGCCTTCACCTGGTCTCAGGTCATCAGGTGATTCTGCAGAGGCCTGCAGGGAACAGAATACATGCAAATGATATTTATCCAGCTCGCTTTGTCCTCAAAAGTGTATTTAATATATGTGATAATGTCAAATCTGTCATTCGGTTTAACCCTGAAAACTTGGTGCAAGATAGTTTAACATTAAAACACATGCAATCAACTAGTTTTATATTCTAGGTGGATTAAATACTTAATTTATAATTTTTTTCAGTTACACTGTTGTGTAATTGTGATTTTTGGTGAAAATCAATGGTACAAATGGAACAATGAACACAAAATGTACATTTTGGGAGACCTGATAACTGCTGATTAATACTGTAGTTTTTGACCTTCTCATTACTGTAGTAGTGTTTTTTTGCACTATTCTTTTCGGTCCTTTTTGCAGTATTAGTGTTACAGGTAAAAATGTAACACAAACTAGAAATAAGATAAATTATCTCCAATGCAAAGTTCAATAATAAATAAGATAAGAGTCAAAGGTCAATTATTGTTCCATAAAATGCTCTAAATCACTGAGGATCATTAAGAACATGAAGAATATTTTCTGTAAATGTTTAAAAAGGAGATTATAAAGGAGCCAATTAAATAATCCCACAAACAGCTCCAATCTAAATAAATCTCTAAATAGTGGTTAGTTGCAGCTACTACTGATATTATATTAAACTATTTTATTATTGTATTGATGATGTGGATATTGATGATATATATTGATGCTGTAACAGGAACAGATAAAATACTTTATTTAGTGGGCACCAACAAGTTTGATGTTGAAGGTGGATTAAATATACAAAATTGACGATTTTTTTGTACATGTACATTTTGAGAGACCTTACGAACGTTTTTAAAACTGTATTTAAAAGAAAATAGTTTTTGACTTTTACACACACACACACGCACACACACATATATATATATATATATATATATATTGATGCTGTAACAGTAACATTGTGTTTTACTACAGGTACAAATACTTAATTTAGTGGGTACCTCTCGTTTTAAGAAAATGTTATCAACTAGTTTTATGCTGTGGATTAAATATTAAAAATTTACCATTCGACATAATTACTTTTTTTGTAAAATTGCATATATATGTATATATATATGTGTGTGTGTGTGTGTGTGTATATATATATATATATATATATATATATATATATATAGTTGTATGTTATAGGTGGGTTAAATATTAAAAATTGACTTTTTGACATAATTATGATTTTGTAAAATTGCTAAATATATCACAATTGCAAAAATGCACATTTTTAGAAACCTGATGAATGCTTTTAAAACAGTTTTTTTTAATAGTCTTTGACTTTATTCACATATATTGATGCTGTAACATTAACATTGTGTTTTACTACAGATAAAAATATAAAAATACTTCATTTAGTGGGTACCTCTCGTTTTAAGAAAAAACAACATGTTATCAACTAGTTTTATGTTGTAGGTGGATTAAATAATAAAACATTTACCATTTGACCATGATTTTTGTAATAAAATAGGAAAAATATACCACAATTAACACAAAATGCACATTTTGAGAGACCTGATGAATGCGTTTAAAACTGTATTTAAAAAAATAGTTTTTGATATATATATATATAAAGTACAGTTCACCCCACGCGCACACACACGCGCACACACACACACACACACGTGCGCACACACACACACACACACACACACACACACACACACACACACACACACACACACAGCAGTCAGTCGACACTGTTGTACAGACAGAAATAAAATATGGAGCTTGCACTTCCCTGTTCCCTGGGGCCTCAGTGCACTTATTATTTGTCAGAGTGACAGATGTTTTTCAAATGACGGCGTCTCCTGTGAGCTGAACTTCTACCGGAGCTGTAGGACGCTACGCGGAAAAAAAAATCCTCCACGGGCCCGAGTCCCTACGTCCCCCCCTCCACCCCCCGCGAGGGTCTCTCCTGCTGTCCTGGGGGGGTCCTGGGAGGAAGAGGTTGTCAGGGTGGTCCTCCGAGGTGATTTCAACACTTCGCTGAGTAACGGACCTCTGCTTCTTCTTCTTTTTATAACTTTTTTTCCTCCTTTTTTTTTCCAAGCGAGCAGCTGCACAAAAACTCACGATCCCAGAGAGAAGTTTCAGGATTCTTCCGTCAGAACCGAATCCGCCTGAGCGCTGCGAATTCGTTTTGCGGCGCCTGCCACAAATTTTATTATTTACGGCGCAGGCATAAATATTAATATTTCGACGAGGAAACAAAATTTGTCTGCTGCGACTGCACAAGCCGAAATGGGAGAAGGTCAATTTTTTCATTTTTTATTTATTTATCAAATTTATCCTCTTTGCAATGAGCAATTTTAGGCTGTGAGTGGGAGGGAAACAAACGCTCAGGTAGCATCATTGGGCTGAAATAGCTTTTAGAGGGTGGTTGTGGAAATGTGCAGCACAGACAAGGTCAATTCTGCAGCTTTTCTGAGGTTTTAAGTCTCAAAGGGTCGACCAGGATCCATATCAGATATAGTAGAAGCTTTATGCAGAATCGCTCATACATTAATAGACCGTTACTCTATGCATTTATATACCATCACCATCACATTGTGTAGTTTTCTGAATATAAATTCCTGCACTTTTCCCAGTAACAACTCACGTAAAGAGGTGATTCACTGACTCATGAATTGACCCTTTGCTGCAATTCTTTTTCCTTTTGAACAATGCATTAAAAATCAAGTTGTAGTGATTATGTGTCCACACACGGTTCAATTTGATCTCAAGGAAATATTTTGTGTATAAATAATAATACCTACAAATTTCTCCCCTCCTTTTTTGTAATTACAAGTACGTACACAATAATCTATCTATAAATCAAGGAGTTTCTGTTCCTCCCGTTTCTCTCTGAATGTTTGTCGAATCAACCTCAACTTTCAGATATAGTTTGAGCATGGAATGATGGGGGTTATCCTTTTTTGTGAACTTTTTAGATGGTTATTTCCATCCTTTTTGGTGTAATTTTCCAGAAACATAGTCAAATATAGTTGTGCTGTTGTGGTGTAGGGGGTAGTGTTCTTGCCTCATAAGCAGCAGACCCGTGTTTAAGTCCTAGCTAAAGCATTTCTATGCATCTATGCCACAAAATATATTACATATACAAAAAAAAATAAAAACTTGTGCACTAATAGCTCTGGATGCACTAGTTAACCTTTAATTTCAAATGACAATTTCACCAATGGGATTTCTCAGTTATTCTATATTCCTTCAAATCGTTTACTCGCTGATCAGTATTTAGTGTTTTAGGCAGCAGGTGAAGTTATCTCCTCTTTTACAAACCATTTCAAAATCCAAATAGTATTATTTATTTTACCCCTTGAGTTCTGAAAGATTCTCACTGATTCGACATTTCTGTGAAATTATCTATTCATTCACTTTGTTTGTTCATCCAAATGGGCTGAATCAGACTCTTTAGCAGGCCCGTTTTGTGTATATATATATATATATATATATTTAATTTTATTGTATCTAATATACAAAAAGTTGAATCACACTATTTTTTAATAGTTTTCACCACCTCATGTTTGACACCCCTGATTTAGTCGGATTGGAATCCAACAAAAGGGTAAATGTGCATTCAAGTATAACTTGTCAAAAAAAAAAAGAACAGGCCCTTTCCGTTCTACATACATTGCAGATTCTCGTAGCTAAAGTGCAACTTTGTCATTATGGTTTCGACCATTATGTGATTTTTGTAATGAAATCACAGTGTGTTTTTCCGGGCCAGTGGCTTCTCTTAATAGTGTTCGCGCCCTTTTCTTTATTTTATTTTTTTTTTCCTTTGCAAATTCAAGGTGTCCTCTATACGGCGTGTATATCCAGAGCAGCTGCACGCATTGACTACGGCGAGCGCTCGTGAAGCGAAAAATGCTTATTAGTCAAACAGTCCCCGTCGGAATAATGCGTCGGTCAGCCGGTGCTGAGGGATAACTCCGCGTGGGTGACGCTTCCCCGGCCTGTTCTGCAGGGGATCCGCTGCACAAACATGATGTATGGACGCCGCGGCCGCCACGGGAACCAGAGACGGCGGATGAGTAGCAAGCGTCACGAGACAGCCGAGGCCTCGCGACGAAAAAAAAAAAAAAAACAATGACGGCGTGTTCTAGTTTCTGTTTAATGACCCGTTTATCCTTGATCTGCAGAAATAAAGCGGTTAGAATGAGACATTCAAAGTCATCCTGCTGCTTTCTGTCCAAACGAGCGTTAGTGAAACAGTGATATTGGTGGAATATGTGTGCATTAGGTTATTGATTTATCCGTCAACTATCTTGAATAATCAATTAATCCTTAGCCCCGTGTCTATAAAACATCTCTTGTAGTTCTGCAGATTCAAGGTGACGTCTTCACGCGTCCCAAACCCAAAGAAATCATTAAATCACTATGAGAAGCTGAAGCCAGCAAATATTTGGCATATTAGAAAAAATAACTAAAAGAATTGTAAAATAATCCAAAAAGTTGCCTAATTATCATCAATGAAATGTCAATAGACTAATTAAGTCAATTAAGTAAAATTTTTCATTCAGTAAAAATGTCTTCTCGCTCCTACTAACTGTTTTATGTCAATAGGTAGCAGCTCTATGATATAGCTAGCTGTCCAATATTCTCTCTTTAATGTGCATTTATTTAAATAAAATTGTGCATATTTTCAATCAGGAGGTCAAATAATTGTTTAATTGACTAATCATTGCAGCTCTAAGCTGAAGCGCTAACAGCTAACGTTGCTAGTTAGCTTAAACGGTCAAATCAGCGTCCTCCCTTCTTGTTCTCTGTGTAATGTTTAAGCACCGTTTTCCATCCGTCAGTTAACTAGCATCATCTGTCAGTTAGCTCGCTCGCTAACCGCGGGATAAGTTCACGGCTACTTCAAAAAAACTCCTGTTCCTGTCGGTTTTATTCTTGGCTTCGATGGAGTCAGACGGACGCGGAGCTAATAAGCTACGACAAATTCTTTTCATTGTGGACTTTCTCTCGCTCTGAGTTTCCTGAAAGGTCAAAAGCGTCAAAAACGGCTAAAGATCAACGGCAAAAATGTGCGTGTGTCAAAGTTCACACAAAAAAATATCTTTTGATTCTATTTTAATTAACTTCAAGATGAATTTTTTACCATTTTAAAATGCTGCTCTGTGTATATATATATACATGTATGTATATATATATATGTATATATGTATGTATGTATGTATGTATGTATATATATATATATACATATATGTGTGTGTACATATATATGTGTATATATATATATATATATATATATATATATATATTTATATATATATACATATATATAAAATCATATATATATATAAAATCATGGTTGGCAAGAGGAGAAATTCCACATAAAAAATTTAATACAGTTTTAAAAGCATTCATATGCAGCAAAATGTACATTTTGTGTGGATGTTGGTTTCTTATCATTTAAAAGTCCATTTGTAACATTGATCTTTACAAAAATTGTGATTTTGCGCCATTGTTTTGACATAAAATGTCCATTGTTGTGATGAAAGCACATGTAGCATGTGTTTTTAATATATATATATATAATGTATGTGACTTTCATTGCTAGGATTTATTCAGGTTTATCATACAAAGGGGTTTGTCAAAGGATCATATATTTATGTGGAACATTTGCTGTGTATAGAGAAAGTGAAAAATCAATTTCCCGCCCTCCTGATAATTGATCGTTTCTTTCTGAGCGAACCAGAAAGATGACACGCAGCGTCTACAGTGATCTATCTATCCACCTATCTGTCTATCCTACACACACAAAAAAGAACGTTATCAAAAAACGTACGTATAAAAATAGAAATGATTGCTTCTCACCCTGCCTATCGAAAAAGGCGAAGTGGCCACGAGGTTGTGCAGCTACTTTACTGATTTAATTCCTTAAAACAGCCTCCGAGACACCTCATCATTAGCGAGTAAAACCCTTCTCAAAATAAATCAAATCCCACAAATCTACCTTCTGAAGGAAGCCGATACTTAAAAAAAAAAAACGTGACAGCGACTGACCTTGAGATTTATTTTCGTCGCGCCAGGAAAAACTGTCTCCCTCAGCAACGAGAGACGTGCCTGTCCAGATGGTTTTGTGTGGCGTCGTCTTGCTAATTGTCAGTGATGCCATCAAAGGGACGTAGCGGACCTGACAACTTAGCTGATGAGCAATAAGACGAGCATGAGGGGGGAAATTAGAGCCAAAAACATGTGACAGCTATTCCGCGCAGCCTACCTATGCTTTTAAAGGCGCTTTAAACCACGCGGAGGACAATGGAGAACAAAAGGAGAGCTATTATTATTAAACCTGCGGTTCAAAACAGTCATTACTGTGTAATTATAATGTCTAATTACACCGTGCACGCTGTAAATATATGTCAGGAGGAATATAATATAGGGAATAACCCTAATAGCTCGCTATATTAAACAGGCCTCTGGATAATAATACGCTGTGTGTGTGTGTGTGTGTGTGTGTGTGTGTGTGTGTGTGTGTGTGTGTGTGTGTGTGTGTGTGTGTGTGTGGTCATCAGAAATGACATAGAGAGGTGCAATAGAATGTTCAAAATGTAGGGTTTATTACTGCACTTGGTATTTTAGAAACAATGCAGAAAACATGAGATAAAACAATTCAGTAAGTGAGTAGGATTCAGTCTTTTATTTTGAAAACCTTGCACTTGGTCATTAGAAATGACACAGAAAGGTGCGATAAAATGTTCAAAATCTAGGGTTTATAACTGCTAAAGGTACACTTGTAAATAATTGCTAAGTTCATCACATAATGGAGAGTTGTGACGGAGGTTTGGTCTTTTATTTTGAAAAACCCACACTTGGTAGTTTGGAAACAATGCAGAAAAAATAAAATAAAACAATTCAGCGTTCTTTTGCATCCGGGTTAATGGGTGCTAATTTCATCACATAATGGAAATTCAGTAAGTGAGTATGAGTAAGTCTTTTATTTTGAAAACCTTGCACTTGGTCATTAGAAATGACAGAGATGCTGTGACTGAGGTGTGGTCTTTTATTTTGAAAAATCCGCAAATGGTAATTTAGAAACAATGCTGAAAAAATGGGATAAAAGATTTAAAGTCCAGCGTTAGATTGCAACTGGGTAATTGGTGCTAATTTCATCACATGATGGAAATTCAGTGAGTGAGATGCAGTCTTTTATTTTGAAAAAATTTGCACATAGTCATCAGAAATAACATAGAAAGGTGCAATAAAATGTTCAAGATTTAGGGTTTATTACTGCAAAAGTTAAACTTGTAAATTATTGCTTAGTTCATCACATAATAGAGATGCTGTGACTGAGGTGTGGTCTTTTATTTTGAAAAACCCGCACTTGGGAGTTTAGAAACAATGCAGAAAAGATGGAACAAATCAGCGTTCTTTTGCATCCGGGTTAATGGTTGCTAATTTCATCACATAATGGAAATTCAGTAAGTAAGTAGGATTTAGTCTTTTATTTTGAAAACCTTGCACTTGGTCATTAGAAGTGACAGAGATTCTGTGACTGAGGTGTGGTATTTTATTTTGAAAAACCCGCACTTGGTAGTTTAGAAACAATGCAGAAAAAATAAGATGAAAGATTTAAAGTCCAGTGTTTGATTGCAACTGGTTAATTGGTGCTAATTTCATCACATAATGGAAATTCAGTAAGTGAGTATGAGTAAGTCTTTTATTTTGAAAACCTTGCACTTGGTCATTAGAATTGACATAGAAAGGTGCAATAAAATGTTCAAAATTTAGGGTTTATTACTGCAAAAGTTAAACTTGTAAATTATTGCTAAGTTCATCACATAATAAAGATGCTGTGACTGAGGTGTGGTCTTTTATTTTGAAAAACCTGCACTTGGTATTTCAGAAACAATGCATTAAAAATGAGATAATAGAGTTCTTGTTTTTTTTTTTCCTTTTTCCTGAGCTTATCACCTGTCCAAGTTCCCCTTTAAAGTTGAATAGGCTGTGGCACAGAGCAGCGGTGGTACAGTACGTCCCCGGCGACTGTAAAACATGCAAGACAAAACATATGACACGGGGGGGATGATCCCAGGCCCCAGACTGACATGTGCTGCGCTGCATTAGCCTCACCGCCAGGATTAAAGGTCACTTTGACTCCTGCTGTAAATTGGACGGGACAGCTCCGGCATACATGAAGTGTCAAGTGTGAGGAGGTCTGAAAGAAAATCCCTCGGATGTTTCGGGACCCACACAGGCACGCACACACACACACACACACACACACACACACACACACACACACACACACACACACACACACACACGGACGGACGGATAGAAGCGTCTGCATCTCGCTCCCACTTGTGATTAACACACTTAATCGTCCAAGTTAAGTTCATCACATAATAGAGATGCTGTGACTGAGGTGTGGTCTTTTATTTTGAAAAAAAAACAAAAAAACACGCTCTTGGTAATTTTGAAACAATGCAGAAAAAATGGGATAAAAGCATTTCTATTGCAATTCATCACATAATGGAAATTTAGTGAGTGTCTTTTATTTTGAAAAAACTTGCACATAGTCATCAGAAATAACATGAACGGTGCAAGTTGCAAATTTAAGTTGAGGGTTTTATTGCAACAGTTTTTTTGGTTAATGAGTACCTTATCATACGGTGGGAAAGCAGTGAGTGGCATGCAGACTTTTATTTTGAAAATCCTACATGCAGACAACAGAAACAGTTCATACGGTTCACATAATGGAGAAACAGTGAGTGAGATGCAGTCTTTTATTTTGAAAAACCTGCAGGTGGTCATCAGAAATAGCACAGAAAGGTCTGATAAAACATAATTGAGACCTGGTGAGTGAGTTGCAATCTTTTATTTTGAAAAACTCCACAGGGTCATCAGAAATAACCTAGAAAGGTGCAATAAAACATTTAAAGTTCAGGATTTTATGGCAGCAGGTTATAGAGTTAATGAATGCAAAGTTTATTGTATGATGGAAAAGCAGTGAGTGAGATGCAGTCTTTTATTTTGAAAGACTTATACATAGTCATCAGAAATGACACAGAAAGGTACAATGAAATGTTTAAAATTTAGGGTTTATTGCTGCAAAAGTTAAACTTGTAAATTATTGCTGAGTTCATCACATAATAGAGATGTTGTGACTGAGGTGTCGTCTTTTATTTTGAAAAAAAACATGCACTCGGTAATCTAGAAACTATGCAGAAAAAATAGATAACATTTAAAATCCAGTGTTCTATTGCATCAGGGTTAATTGGTGCTAATTTCATCACATAATGAAAATTCATTGAGTGAGATGCAGTCTTTTATTTTGAAAACCTTGAGAAATGACACAGAAAGCTGCAGTAAAATGTTAAAAATTCCGGGTTTATTGCTGCAGCAGTTCACCTGGTAAATTATTACTAAGTTCATCATATTGAGGAGATGCAGTGACCTGTCTTTTATTTTGAAAAATTTGCATGCATTCATCAAAAATAACCCAGAAAGATGCGATAAAACATACAAAATTCAAGGTTTTATTACTACAACAATTAATAGAGTTAATAGATGAGTGAGATGCAGCCTTTTATGTTGAAAAACCTGCACGTGTTTATCTAAAATAACCCAGAAAGGTGCAGTAAAACATTTTATTACTGCAAGTTCATATGGTCAACGAGTAAATTCTGCAGCAGTAAAAAACAACAACAACTATATTTCATTTTAAGGCATAAAAGTGTTGTGACTGAGACCGACAGAAAGCAGACAGAGCAGACTCTCTGCTCCGACATACAAAGGGAAAACGACTTGAAAGGAAATAAGCAAATGAATGCAATGCCTCATTAGGCGGTTTTATTTGACCGTAGCCAATTAGAGAGCATCTGTAATTTAAAACAGTCAACCTAAACAAAGCCTCGAGCGGGGAGAACACGTTTTCTCTCACGGGACCGGATCCTTTTTTTTTTTTTTTATTCAAATTATTATTATTTTTTTTCTCTCCAGTGTCATTTTTCTGTTTGAACAAATATAAATAAGACTCAGAGGGGCGTGTATGCAGATGGAGTTTTTTAAAGTTGAAAAGCGGCGAGGTCAAGGTTGAGCTGCTGCGTCGGCCGCGCTCTCGGCTGCTGACTCGTTTTTTTGTTTTTTTGTTTTTTCCCCTGATCGATACCCTTCCCTCCGTCTTAATCTACCGCGCCGCCCCAGCTATTCGCAGGCTGTTACCTCAACGACACAAAGGTGCACTTTGGAAAAAAAAAAACGCCGTTTGGGCCGTGAATCACACCTGAAGGCAGGTTAGCGTGGCCCCGCTCGACGAGCACGGACACGCTGAAATATTGACGAGGGACGAGTAGATCTGCATCAAAAAAGACAGAATGATCGTTGTTTTACCGGAATAACATTTTGCACAATTTGCATAATCAGTTTGAGCATTTCTTAACCAAATAATTTGGGCATCATCAATCAATTGATCATGAGAATAGTTGGAAATTAATTTATTAGTTGGAAACTAATTGATTAATAGTAAAGTTAAAAATCAATGACTTGTGCACCAGAGCTGCAATATTAATTGATTAATCAATTAGTTGACTATTAATAACTATAACATTAATTACCAAATACATAAACAATCAAATTGAGTTTTTTAACTTGTTACTATGCATATTGTGTGTTTCTAAATACAAAACAAATAATAATAATAATTTATTGCAGTAATAAATGTTCACTATATAGTTGTGAGCATGAAAGTTTAATTTGACCAGAGATGTAATGGTTAGCTGATTAATCGATTAGTTAATTAATAATAAATATTAATAACATTAATTGCCAATGGTTATTATTAAAAATGATTTTGAGTAATTTATAACCAGATAATTTGGCATTTTCTTCTTTAAAATCATTCAATTTGATCAATTGATTATCAGAACAGTTGGAGATTAATTTAATAGTTGGCAACTAATTGATTAATCAATGATTTTTCTTTTACTTGGTAACTGTCCATGTTGTCTCTTTACAAATTGTAATAATAATTTATTGAAGAAATGAATATGATTTGTGTACCTGAAAGAATAATTTCAGCAGAGCTGCAATGATTAGTTGATTAATCGATTAGTTGCCAACTATTTTGATAAAAGATTGATCAATTTTACAAATTTTAAACCACATAATTTGGACATTTTTCTCTAGAAAATGAGTTAATAGATGATCAAAATAGTTGTTGATTAATTAATTCAATAGTTTGCAACTGGTTAATAGTTGACTTTTTTAACTTGGTAACTGCATGTTGTGCTTCTAAAATGAAAAGGACAAAAACAAATGTTTATTGTCTATAATAAAATACATTTCATCAATGATAATACCTAAACACATAATACAGACTGTTAAAACTAGAGCTGCAATGATTAATTGATTAGTCTCCAATTATCACATTAATCGCTTGGTTGATAATTGATTAATCGATTTGAGTCATTTTTAATTCTAAAATGTCCAGATTCTCTGGTTCCAGCTTCTGTTCTCTGATTATTTCCTGGTTTCTTTATTCTTCTATAATAGTAAACTGATGATCTTTGGGTTGTGGACAAAAAAAGACATTTTAGGTTCAATTTTCAGCTTTGGGGAAACAGTAATCGACATATGACTTAATTATTGATTAATTGATAGATTAATTAGACATGAAAATAATGAATGGTGGCAGACCTAATTGGAATATTGTGAAAAGTTGTGCGTTTTTATTACCTCTAATCCACAAAAGTATAAAA
The DNA here is from genome assembly GCA_036785175.1 of Eupleurogrammus muticus. Lineage (NCBI taxonomy): Eukaryota > Metazoa > Chordata > Actinopteri > Scombriformes > Trichiuridae > Eupleurogrammus > Eupleurogrammus muticus. The sequence continues at coordinate 2,029,392 of JAYKQN010000031.1, read as the reverse complement.
TATAAAGGATTTATAGGTTTTACTATATATGTAATGACAACTTTTAAATTAATCTCCAATTATTTTGATAATCAATCAAATGATTTGAGTCATTTTTAATTCTAAAATGTCCAGATTCTCTGGTTCCAGCTTCTGTTCTCTGATTATTTCCTGGTTTCTTTATTCTTCTATAATAGTAAACTGATGATCTTTGGGTTGTGGACAAAAAAAGACATTTTAGCTTCAATCTGCAGCTTTGACAAACACTGATCAACATTTTACACCATTTAATGAACCAAACGACTAATAAATTAGTTATAAAATGTCACAATTCTCTGGTTTCAGCTTCTCATTTTTGGCTGAATCATCATGTTTCACCTTGAGTGAAACTACCTCTGCTTCCTTATAGTGTTGGTGATGTGAATATTGAGAATATATATTGATAATATTGTAGTAAACTGGTGATTTTTGGGTTGGTTTTATCTTAAATGGACAGCTGGTTCAGACGTGAATCACACCTGAGTGAAGATCAGCATCAACACGCAGAGAAACAGCCTCTGAAATATTGATAAGGCAGAAGTGGATTGAAGTAGATCTGCATTAAAAAAAAAAAAAAAAAACAGCTCGCGACCCTGGCAGCGGAACCTCTGGGGAGAAAGGAAAAGAAATAAATAAAAACAGCAACACCTGTATTGCTTATACTGGTTGTTAAGCATTGGAATAAAATTTTGTGCAATATGCAAAACCAAATGCTGGAATAATGAGCCATCTGCATGTGTGGTCCTTCCTCGGAGATGCCAAGCACGGCGCCATCTGTGATGCAGCGACCAGCTGTTTTCCTTCTTATTACATGTTTATTAAAAGCCAAAGTTGTCCTCTTCTCAAGAAGAGGAAACGGCGGCGGCGTGGGTTATCTGATGGTGTCGTCTCCATCAGAAACAGACCCATAAAAGCCGGGGGGGGGGGGGCTAATTAAATGCTGCTTTTTCATCAGCGACTCACAGGAAATTAAGAGAACAAACGGCAGATTGACTGGCAGCAACGCAGCAGACATGAAAGACAAACAAACACATAAATAAATAAATAAATAGGAGATGTCACCTACCCCACCTCGGCTCAGCCCTCGTGGGTCGGCGTTTTTCAAAAATCCCCCGGCGCGCTTTTTCTTTTCTTTTTTTCTCTTTGTTTTTTTTACGCACCCCCCGTCTGCATTGTTTTTTTTTTTCAATTTTCAAAACCTATTAGCGAGATATCGATCGACCCGCAATTGAGCATTTATGCACAGCAGGCAACCTACATGCCTGAAGTCAGAATCACATCACATCCGCCGTAATGGGGGCTGGCAGAACTGCAGACCACCCTGTGCAGCTGTCAGCGCGCTTCAAGCCGCGTCAAACCCAGACGATATGCGTCCCTTCGCCGGGTGATGGACACCGTGAAGGTGGGGGGGGTGTATGGGTGTGTGTGTGTGTGGGGGGGGTAACGTCCGTCAGCGTCCTCCAACGCTGCCGCACGCCGAACACGACAGGTCGGCCTGGTCTGGACAGACGCTGACGAACCCCGGGGTGGACACGCTGTCCACGCAGGATTCAGCCGCAGCACGGGACGAGTGACAGGCCTTACCTCGCCACGGCCACGTGCACCAGCACGAGCACGCGCACGAGCACCGGCGTACGGCGAAAACCCTTCTTCAACATTTTAAAAGTCAGTCTGGATCTGTGCTGCAGAGGTCTGTACTACAGTCAGAACCAGAACGTTCCAGGGATCCACAGCGAGAATCTTCCACGTTTCTCCATTCATGTGTATGTGGTTTGTCCTGACCCCAAACGATATCTGGAAGTGAATCTATTTATATCTGGACCTGAATTATTATTGAGTTATAACTGATTGTAATTGCAGATATCTGAAAATGAATTATCTATAGTAGAAATTCCAGTTTGAGATATCTACAGTTTGATTCTGATCTGAAATTAAGGCAAAATTAAGTAAAATCTCCATGTCTGTTATAACTAAATGTAATTGCAGATATCTATTTTCGAGTTATAGATACCTGAAACTGAACTATTGATAGTAGAAATTCCAGTCTGACTTTTCCAGTATTTGATTCTGACTCCTCATAATTCCAGTTAATTAAAGACATCTGCATGTTCCTTTTCAGATATCTGGAATTTTTGGGAATTTCTGGAAAGTTTCAGATAGATAAGATAAGATAAGATAAGATATGACTTTATTGATCCCACAACAGGGAAATTTGCTTGTTACTGCAGCGTAAAGAAAAAGAAAATATAAGCTATAAAAATAAAAATACACAACACTATGTATGGGGTAGTGTTCTTGCCTCATAAGCAGCAAACCTGTGTTCAAGTCTAGGTGAAGCATTTCTTTGCGTCTATGCCAAAAAACATATTTTATAAAAAAAATAAATAAATAAAAACCTGTACACTCATAGCTCTGGATGCACTAGTTAACCTTTAATTTAAAAACAGCTGAGATGAAAAAGCTAAAGAAGATAAAAGCTATAAAAAATAAAAATACACAACACTATGTACAAATTCATAGAATTTGTTGATCAGCATACACAGTATGCATTATGGACATAGAATGGAGAAAAAAATACTGATAAATAGCAAGAAAAAAGTATGAATAAGCAAAGCATATATACATACATACATACACATACATGCACATACACACATATTTACATATATATACGCACATACACACATGTACACATACATAGCTAATGCAGACTTAAGGTGCAGGGTGTGTGTGTACGTTAAATGAACCACGTTAAATGAAGTTGTAGATATCTTGAACTGAATTTTGATTTCAGATATCTCCATGTAAATTACTGATATCTGGAACTGAATTAACAATAGAAAAAATTCCAGTTTGAGATAACTACAGTTAGATTCTGATCTGAAATTAAGTAAAATCTCTTATATCTGGAGTTAAAACTATTATCAAGTTATACATATCTCAAACAGAATTAACAATAGTAGTAATTCCAGTTTGATTCTGACTCCTTTTAATTACAGTTCAAAATATCTTCAATTCACCACAATTAAAGAATTAAAGAAATCTGGAATTAGGTTTATATTATCAAGTTGTTAATATCTTGTACTGAATTTTGATTACAGATATCTGTAATGGGAAAATTCATTCCATCACTTCAATTACTGATATTTAAAACTGAATATATTCAGTTCATGACATATCCAATTCACCACAATTAAATATATCTGCATGTCTTTACAGAAATCTGGAATTAAGGCAGAATTAAGTAAAATCTCTATATCTGGAATTACAACTTAATGTAATTGCAGATATTTATTATCGAGTTATAGATATCTGAAAGTGAATTATTAATAGTAGAAATTCCAGTTTGAGATAACTACAGTTTGATTAAATTACAGTTTTTTTAGTTGATAGATATACATGTCTATATTTACAGTTTTTACTAGTCAAAATAAAGATGTAGATATCTGTTGTCAAGCAGCAAAATAACGTTGTAGATCTCAAACTGGAATTATGGCGAGTCCAAACGAATGGTAGATATCTGTTATCAAGTTGATGAGTGAAACCTGAAATGTGAGATGTCTGTAACTGTGGTTCCTCCTGGTCAGAATATAATTACAGATTTGTTGAATTACAGCTTTGACTGCAGCAAAATGACGTTGGTGACACTGTCCTGTTAGAAAAACAAACAGAGAAACATGGTGTTTAAAACATATATAACATTTATTATGTCTATAGTCAAAAATTAAATTCAACCTTTACATATTAAAATGGTTTGACTCAACAGGCCTCACACAGACAGTAAAAAACAAAAAAAACTAGGCAGTGAAACGGCTGCAGGTCTCAGAAACCAAGGTTAATGCTAGCGACGGGAATCGCCAGCGCTCCAAACAGCCGATTGGTATTTCTGACAGTGCATCCTTTTTTTTTTTTTTTTGAGGTTAGCGTGTTTCTCGCGCTGCTCAATGCTCAATAAAACAAACGGAATGCCCTCCGTTTCTGTATAAACAATTACCTGCCATAGATCCTCACCTTATTGGATCGAGTGAAATGTTTGAAATAAATCATTGAAGGCGCCGACAGGGCATTTATCTTCACTCCTGCTTTAATGCTCCGTGCACCACGCGGTGGATGGAGTCAGTCAAGTGTGTGTGTGTGTGTGTGTGTGTGTGTGTGTGTGTGTGTGTGTGTGTGTGTGTGTGTGTGTGTGTGTGTGTGCGTGTGTGTGTGTGCGTGAGCGCCGTTGCGTGTGTCAATCCTCCCGTGGAGCCGTGTTCTCAGAAAGCTCCTCTCTTCATTTTGAAATCAAGCATGAATAATTAAGCCGTTTCACGAGGCTGCTTTAACGATATATTACGCGGGGAGGAAATAGGTCAAGCAGCAACGCTGGGAAAAGATTGTTTGTTTGCACGGGTGTTACCGGGTTAAAAAAGGCGAGGAACAATACCAACCCCCCCCAGCCAGCACGCCCCCCTCCATTCATGCCCCATATACTGTACTTACTCTGCAGGAACGCTGACTGACAGCTACAGCTTTAAACGCGTTTTCCTGCAGAAATGAAGCTTTGCTGATAAGTTTGAGTGTTTGGCGGCGACGCGAGGATCACGGCCGGGTCAGGGAGTCACGACACGTCAGGTAACACGTCAACTTTAACCCCCCGCTGCCCCCAGAGGTGGCGATCACTGACAAAAACACCTACATTTGTTTTTCTGAACGTCATTTATGACAAAAAATAATTAAAAAGTTGAGTTGAAATGGGGAAACAATGTTTTTTAGGGTCGTGCATATTGTGTTTCTATAAATATTCACGTTTTTTATTGGATTTTTATCATACCTACGTATTTTCTTCAGCTGAATAAGCAAGAATTTTTTTTTATATTTAAAGCTTAAATGCAGTCGCGAAATCTAATATAATATATTCAATATCACATTTTAATATATAGAAGGAGTCCACATATATTTGAATTTATAGTTTTTGCTTCAAGAATATTTTACAAAATATAAGGAATGTAGATAATATATTTTTGTCAGGGATGAACATTTATTCTAATAGTGGATTAACGTCTAAATTATTGAAACGATTAATCTGTTAGTTTCTAAAATGTCTTTTTTTGTCCACAACCCAAAGATCATCAGTTTACTATTATAGAAGAATAAAGAAACCAGGAAATAATCAGAGAACAGAAGCTGGAACCAGAGAATCTGAAATGTTTTTCAACATAATCGATTAATCGATTAAAAGATTGTTGGTAATTGTAATTTTAATTTAGACACTAAACAAATAGAGCTGCAGCTAACAACTATTCTGATAACTAATTAACCAATTAATGAAATTACATTAAATGGTGTAAATTGTCAATCGGTGGTTTCCAAAGCTGAAGATTGAATCTAAAATGTCTTTTTTTGTCCAGACATTTTCTCCTTAAAATTGACTGAAATCAATTAATCTACTAACTAATCGTCCCAGTTCTAATTTATTTGAATATTTACAACATTATTTTTTACGTACTATATTCTTAATAATCCAGGTTACTTTGCAGAAACAGAGTCACTCCTCATACACCAGGAGGCAAAAGTTTGGACACATCACGTTTTCTTTTATTTATTTATTTTTTTAATAATTTTTCCCCCCTTTATTTCAGCACAGTAAAGACATCAAAACTATAAAATAATACAAATAGAATTATGCAGCAGGCGTTAAAGTGTCAAAACGATCTTATATTTTAGATTCTTTAAAGTAATCGCCCTCAGCCTCAATGACTTTGGAAAAGGAAAAAACATAAAAAATGAGTTATTTTCTGTACACTAAACTTTAAGTGGATTATTTTGGGGGGAGCTCATCAAAAGTCTACAACCGAGGCGTCGTTTCAAGATGTGTTAGATGTTGTCTCGCATGATTATTATTATTAATACAGTATTTACAGGACCATAAGGCACTGTACTAAAAGACTCAGTCTCAGTTCTGTGTGTCATTACTGTATTTAACACACACATAAGGAACTAACTATAGGGGAGGGTTAATATACACATAGATATATACACATAGATATATACACATAGATATATACACACATATATATATACACACACATATATACACATAGATATATACACATACATATACACACATAGATATATACACATACATATACACACATAGATATATACACACACATATATACACATAGATATATACACATACATATACACACATAGATATATACACACATAGATATACACACATAGATATATACACATAGATATATACACACATAGATATATACACACACATATATACACATAGATATATACACATACATATACACACATAGATATATACACACATAGATATACACACATAGATATATACACATAGATATATACACACATAGATATATACACACACATATATACACATAGATATATACACATACATATACACACATAGATATATACACACATAGATATACACACATAGATATATACACATAGATATATACACACATAGATATATACACACACATATATACACATAGATATATACACATACATATACACACATAGATATATACACACATAGATATATACACATAGATATATACACATAGATATATACACATACATATACACACATAGATATATACACACACATATATACACATAGATATATACACATACATATACACACATAGATATATACACACATAGATATATACACATAGATATATACACACATAGATATATACACACATAGATATATACACATAGATATACACACATAGATATATACACACATAGATATATACACACATTTTGATTATAGTATTGATTACAAAGTACTAACATTTTTTAATCATCATGGTAAAACACAGATAAAACAAGCACACAAGTGTGTGTATTTAAAAATAGAGCGGGGTAATGTCATCAATCAAACCATCAAAGTCCTCATCCTCTGTTTCTGATTCCAACAGCAGCTAAATCTCCATCAAACATGCCAGCTTCACTTTCTTCACCATCAGACTCACTTTCCTCTAAATGATGCGTTATAATCCACTGGAAGTTGCTGCGCTACCGTAGTCCTGGTCTGGATGGAGAAATGGCACCGAAACAAAAGCACCAAGACGGAAATGTTCAATTTTCATTTCTTCTGCTGCTTTACTGCTTTTAGTCGAATGGTGACCGTAGGAATGCTTCTCCCACTCGTTCTTTGCTCTGTGATCCACTGATCCAGTCTTTGCTCGGTGATCAACTGATCCAGTCTCTGCTCTGTGTTCCACTGATCCAGTCTCTGCTCTGTGATCCACTGATCCAGTCTTTACTCTGTGATCCACTGATCCAGTCTCTGCTCTGTGATCCACTGATCCAGTCTCTGCTCCGTGATCCACTGATCCAGTCTCTGCTCCGTGATCCACTGATCCAGTCTTTGCTCCGTGATCCACTGATCCAGTCTCTGCTCCGTGATCCACTGATCCAGTCTCTGCTCTGTGATCCACTGATCCAGTCTCTGCTCCGTGATCCACTGATCCAGTCTCTGCTCTGTGATCCACTGATCCAGTCTTTGCTCCGTGATCCACTGATCCAGTCTCTGCTCCGTGATCCACTGATCCAGTCTCTGCTCTGTGATCCACTGATCCAGTCTCTGCTCTGTGATCCACTGATCCAGTCTTTGCTCCGTGATCCACTGATCCAGTCTCTGCTCCGTGATCCACTGATCCAGTCTCTGCTCTGTGATCCACTGATCCAGTCTCTGCTCTGTGATCCACTGATCCAGTCTTTCCTCCAACTCGTACCACCTGTCTTATGTCTTAAACTCAGCTGTGTAGCTGATTTCCTTCAGTTTAAACTGTGCTTTATCAGCGTGTCTCTTTACCATTTTCAGGTTGTTAAAACAACGATGTTCTGCATAACGCACATCCCCGTTATTTTATCTACAATCCATGCCCACACTTCCCCTACATACAGACATAGGGAGCACCAACATTTTGAAGGAAATATAAGACTTTAATGTGCCCTTATAGTTGTGATAATACGGTATATTCTTGCTTTTAGCTGCTTGTCAATCACATTTTTCTTTCGTTCTCTGACTTCCTCTGAAGTGTAATAGCTCTTTTGATTTTGGGCTTTGGTGAGTTTCACAGGCATTAGACGAATTACGAGTTGGGAATCAAGCAGCTGCGTTTGATTGAGTGCATATGTTGTTCTGTCTATTGTACATCTCTGGATTAAAGATGGGGTTTCTCTGCTTTTATCCTGACTGCAGCTTTATAATTAGACTGTAGAAACTGAAACAGTCCGACCACAACACATGAATGAGGCCAGTGTTGTGATATTGGAAACAGTTTATGGGTGAGTATTTCTTTCTGCTCAAATGGATAATTGACCACCACAAAAAGAAAAAACAGCAAAGTCTTGTGTGTTTGTGGATGTTGTCGAGCTTGTACATGTTCTAATGTGAGTAAAGTGAACAGATCTGTTTGGCTTCACTTTGAACTCCCTGTTTGACGTTGAGTCTTGTTGGAAAATGAGTTAAAGATCTGCAGTTTTTACTCTTTTTTTATTCTGTCTCTGAGTAATGTTTTGTATGGACAACATCTTTGCTCTGTGATCCACTGATCCAGTCTTTGCTCTGTGATCCACTGATCCAGTCTCTGCTCTGTGATCCACTGATCCAGTCTTTGCTCTGTGATCCACTGATCCAGTCTTTGCTCTGTGATCCACTGGTCCAGTCTCTGCTCTGTGATCCACTGATCCAGTCTCTGCTCTGTGATCCACTGATCCAGTCTGTGCTCTGTGATCCACTGATCCGGTCTCTGCTCTGTGATCCACTGATCCGGTCTCTGCTCTGTGATCCACTGATCCGGTCTCTGCTCTGTGATCCACTGATCCGGTCTTTGCTCTGTGATCCACTGATCCAGTCTCTGCTCTGTGATCCACTGTTTTAGAGAACAAACTGTGCAATCTTTTCGAATTTAAAAAAAAAAAAATTGTGAAACTACTCTGATCCATGGAGTAGTTTTAATCCTGGAATTAGACACTATTGAGACGTTGGAGAAACAGGAGACGACTAGAAGTAAATGTCAGCGATAAGGGGAAAAAAATAATAAAATAAAGAAATAAAACGGCTTAATTGCAGCACGGTTCTCCTCGTTTTCACCGACCGGAACCAGAGAAACTCAGAGTCCGGTTGGTTTTCTCATTAAGACGCTGCTCTGCTCAGGAACAGATCTGTACTACAGACGTTTGAGGGAAACGCATTAATGATTCCTTTTCTCTTCCCACACGCTTTCACCAGAGAAACCTGCATGAATACACACACACATATATATATATTTAAGCCAGTTGAGGCCTGCAGTGAGACGTGTTTAACAGTGAGATGTTCATTGTTTCCAGCAGAAACGCTGCGACGTGCATCCGTCAAACAGGTGAATTCCGTCTGATTTGCAGCCGTTCGTCACCTTGTTTTGTCTCAGCGGGTCAGGAGGGATCATCTGGCTCTGCTGCAGCCATTAAATATGCATGCTCCTCTGTTTATTTGTTCTAATTGTCCTTTAGAACACTCACCAGTGTATTGGGGCAAGAGGGAATTTACAGTAGTGAGTCATAGGTGAAGGAGGAAAAACAGAATCTCTTTATCTGGGTTATTTATTCGATTTTAATGTGTTAGTAATTCATACTTGTGTTTTTTAATTCTAAAATGTACTGACCTTTCTTAGAATGAATCATGAAAGGTTCTTTCCAGGACAAGTTAGTCATTTACAACCTTGTGTACCTTATATATATTAAAAGTTTTGGTTTGGTTCATTGTCTAAAAGTTAAATTTGTTGAAGGTTGAGAAGTACAAGTGATTTGCACCCTAATGCATTTAAGTAGAAATCTCTGCTAAAAAATTAAAGGGCAATTCTACTTAAAATTCAAAATAATTATTCTGCAAGTACTGAAAATGTAAAATCAACTTAGTTAAAAATATATATAATAAAGTACAATCAACTTGAAAATATATATAAATCTAGTTGGATAAATGAATGTCATTTGAGATGACATGTTAAAATTAGAAGTAGAATATATATATATATATATATATATATATATATATATATATATATATATATATATATATATATATATATATATATATATATGTGTGTGTGTGTGTGTATATATACATATATATGTATATATATATATGTGTGTGTATATATATATATATATATATATATATATATATATAATTAATTCCAACAATTAATTCCAACAAAATCTAAATGTTTTTAATAATTTTAGAAATGTTTTAGATTTTCATACAACAAACCACAAACAAAAAAACAAGGTATAAATGGAGCCATTTATTCTGTTTGGTCTAAACGCAGCAGAACTGGTCTTTGTTCATCTATTTGTTCCCAGTCTAAATGTTCCACTTTGGCGCTGAGTTTGTCTGTTTGCCATTTGGTACTTTTATTATTTTATTTTATTTTCTTTTTGCTGAAAACAGTTTCCTGCTGTGAAATGAACCAAATCAGTGAAGCTGTGAACCAACAATCTGGCTGAGGAGGAATGTGGATGTGAACCTGATTCTCTGCAGGTTTTATTCTGTGAGGACGCATGTGAACATCTGATGAATTGTTAATAGGAAAAAAAACATGGTTTTAGTAGCTTTAATGTTTCCAGAGCATCATTATTATACATGGAGAAAATGTGGGGGGAAGTATTTTCAAAATAAAATTATCTGCATGTTATTGCTAGTCAGAATAAAAAAAAAAAACACTTTCCTGAAAAAAAAGGAACTTACAGCCTATTTTAACTCATATATTTGTAAAAATTAAAAAAAAACTGTCATTTAAAGACCAGTCAATTAGTGTAAAAATACAATTAGGGGAAACAGGGTCAAGTATTTTCAAAATAAAAGTACTTGCATGGAGGTTTAAAAACTTTCTGTTGGGTGATGATGAATAAAAAGTCAGATTTTTAGAAAGTGACCACGGGCGTGTGTGTGTGTGTGTGTGTGTGTGTGTGTGTGTGTGTGTGTGTGTGTGTGTGTGTGTGTGTGTGGAAGGGCTCAAACAAACATCCGTGGAATGCGCCCAATCTGCTTCCCGCTCCTTGTCCGATGGATCCCAGATAAAAAGAATCACTTTATCTGACTTCGGGCTTGGGGAAACATCTGCTGGTGGAAGCGGGACGATTCTGGCTCAGATTTATGAGTCCAGGCTTCAAACGGAGGCCGAGCGGAGCCGACTTTGATGAAGTTGTCTACTTTTCTAAACGCTCGCTGCATACTTCGCCTCTTTGTTGGACGGCGACAGGTGTAAAACAACGCGTGGACAGAAGCAGGCAGGAAACACAGGGAGACACGTTCAGGGTTTACGGGATGGAATATTTAGAGTTTGGATCTGGAAATGATTCGTAAGATAAGATAACTGAACCTGCTGCTTAAAAAAATATTATTAATCAGTGAGAAAACATGGAATAATTAACATAGTGTTGAAATTTCACCTTTTTTTCTCTCCTGATTTGTAAATCGAAGGTTAATTGATAGTGTAAATATTCATAATGTATTTCTCTACATAACAATTAAGAGACAAACGTGTTATTTATACACACACATACATAAATTGCTCTTTTATGTGGTGCATGAAATAAACTGAGTTTAACTCCTGTAGCAGCTGATAACGTAATTATTATAATAATAATAATCAATTGGTAATTAAAATTCAAATATAAGAGGCCAATAATGTAATAAAAGTGCTGAACTGATAAGGTAACAACTTTTTGCTAAAATATTAAATTATCACACTATTTGCTTGGTGAAAAACAATATTTCTTGTAAATGTAATAACTGAGCTATAACATTATTGTCAAAAAGTTATTATTATTACATTCTTGGCCTATTACATTTGTAGTTATAATTACTAATTATAATCATAATAATCAAGTATGATTATAATTAGTAATTATAATCATAATAATCAATTATGATTATATTTATTAATTATACTCATAATTATCAATTATAATTATAATTATAATTAGTAATTATAATTATAATTGATTCTTATAATTACGTTATCAGCTGCTACCGGAGTTAAATCAGTTTATTTCATGCACCACATAAAGAGCAAGTTAATCTTAACTGGATCAGTTAAAAAGTCACGTATAAATAATACATTTCTTTGTTTTATTTTTTATGTAGAAAAATACTTATAAATATTCACACTATTACATTTTAAAGAAGGCAAATTTATCATGTTGTAACGTGTATAAATACAGCTCACCTCCAGATATCTGCTGCTTAAATTACTAATATCTGTAACTGAATTACCTAGAGTAGTAACACAATACAATAATTCCAGTTTAAGGTACATTTAATTCACCACAGTATCTGGATTTAAGTTTCAACTGGGAGTGAAACCTGAAATGTGAGATGTCTGTAACTGTGGTTCCTCCTGGTCAGAATATAATTAGAGATTTGTTGAATTACAGCTTTGACTGCAGCAAAATGACGTTGGTGAAACTGTTCTGTTAGAGAAACAAACAACTTTATTATTATAACATATAACATTTATTATGTCTATAGTCAAAACTTTAGAATGTGTGAGGATTTAATGGAAGATATCTGTAATTCCGTTTTTTTATAATCAAAAAGTAAAATTTGTGTATTTTTCTGTAAAATAATTTTTCTATATGTTGTTTCCACATGTGACCAAATCAAATATAAAGCTGTTGATATTTAAAACTATATATATATATACACACACATATATATATATATATATATATATATATATATATATATATATATATATATATATATATATACATATATATATGTATATATATGTATATGTATATATATATGTATATGTATATATGTTTATATATTTTTTTTTAATTTTTCCACAACTTTTAGTAGAATATGTTTTAAATCCTCAGTGTATAATAAACACAGCTTCTATCTGTTCTTATTATAGAAAAAGTGCATTAATAAAATGTCTCGTGAACTAATCAAATATGAAGCTGTTCTTTTCTAAAGCGTCAGAAACATTTAAAACCATATATTGAGATAAATTTTGGTATTTAAAACCATGAATATATCTCTCTCTATTTATATATATCTACATGGGGATATAAAATCTTCAAATTAAAGCCAGAAAGAGGGAAAAATATGAGAGTTTTCATGATAAAATTAAAATGTTTTATATCCAGATTGATCTGTCTGTAAAATCTTCAAATAAATCTACACATATACTGAATGAAAGATGCAATTTTATAAAGTGTAATTACATCTAGTCAGAAAGATGATAATAATCAGCCTCAGCCTTTAAATATTAAAACGGGTTCCAGCCTGAGTCTAGGAGGTTGTAGATTTTTCAACAAAATCTACTTCAAATAGAAGTAGAATAACCTAAATAATGCATCCAGAGTTACATGAATTAACCACTTGATATAATAAAATTAAGTAATTTCAACAATACATGTTTTCAGTGTATACTGGACTCATATTTCTCAATAAAAGTTTAATATAACATTAATCAGGTCAGTGCAGTAATTGGAGTTTTTGTCAAATTTTGAGAATTAATTAATTCATTAATATCAGAACTGAGGTTTTACGTTATCATTAAGACAATTTCTCTTTGTTTGAATATAAGAAAACACAAATAAAACATTTCCGTAAAGCATATTTGTTATTTGTACAATATGAGTTTATATATATATATATATATATAAATATTTAAAAATGGTTTGTTAAAGAGTAGATAACTTAACTGCGGCTTAAAACACTAAATATTGATCAGCGAGTAAACTATGTGAAAGAACATGGAATAACTGAGAAAATCCCATTGGTTAAATTGGGCAGTTTTTCTTATGTCATCTCAGCTGTTTTTAAATTAAAGGTTAACTAGTGCATCCAGAGCTATTAGTGTACAGGTTTTTAATATTTTTTATTTATATGTAATATTTTTTGTGGCATAGATGCATAGAAATGCTTCAGCTAGGACTTAAACATGGGTCTGCTGCTTATGAGGCAAGAACACTACCCCCTACACGTATGATATATAAAGTGGAGCAAAAAAAAAAAAACGTTTTATAGGAGCGGCTGCACGTGGGCGTGAGATCAGGTGAGGTGGCGTCTGCAGGTGTAACACACACACACACACACACACACACACACTCACACACACACTCTGCGCCAGCGGACAGGTGCGGCTCAGGCCTGATCCGAGGCGTGATTGATGGCGTGGGTTCAGGCCCAGTTCACGGGAGGTCTCTGGTATCATCAGAGAAATGACTGACAGACACAAAATGGGCTGATGGAATATTATCAGGAAGCCATTTGTAATGCGGGGCGAGCCGGGATCTCTGAGGGGTGTTGTCTCTCCCAGATGAAGCCATCCATCACGCTGGCTTCATATTTGATTAGGTCACGAGTGGCTTCTGAAGAGAGAGAGACGTTTCACCGATGCACTCGATCCATGATAAGAAACAGATAGAAGCTGTGTTTAATTTACATGGAGGATAAAAACATGGTCCAAGAGAAGTCATGGGAAAAGTCTGAAAAAACGCGTTTCAGGAAGGTTACTGAGGTGGTCAATTTTTATTATGAAAGTCCCTGAAAAAGTGAGAAAATATGTCAAAGTTACTGAAGTAATTTCACCTGTGACAGTCTATATTGTACAAAACAGTAATTTACTTTTGTTATGAAAAGTCTGTGTTAGCTAGAAGATAGATAGATAGATACATAGATAGATACGTAGATACGTAGATACGTAGATAGATAGATAGATAGATAGATAGATAGATAGATAGATAGATACGTAGATAGATAGATACATAGATATATACGTAGATACGTAGATAGATAGATACGTATATACGTAGATAGATAGATAGATAGATAGATAGATACATAGATAGATACGTAGATACGTAGCTCGTAGATACGTAGATAGATAGATAGATAGATAGATAGATACGTAGATAGATAGATACGCATATACGTAGATAGATAGATAGATAGATAGATAGATAGATAGATAGATACGTAGATAGATAGATAGATAGATAGATAGATAGATACGTAGATAGATAGATAGATAGATAGATAGATAGATAGATAGATAGATAGATAGATACGTAGATAAATAGATAGATAGATAGATAGATAGATAGATAGATAGATAGATAGATAGATATATACGTAGATAGATAGATAGATAGATAGATAGATAGATAGATAGATAGATAGATAGATAGAAAGATAGAAATATTTCCTATCCATATGTAGATATAAAAGAACAGAGACAGATATATTTAGTTTTAAGTACAGGTAATAATCTCAGTATATCGTTCTACATCTCCTCTATCAAGTTCTTTTTTACTTCACTGTGAAAAATATGTTTCAGGATCAAAGGTACAAAATTACTAAAGTGGCTAATTTCACCTTTTACTATCTATAATATATATTTTACAAAAAAAGTACTTAATTTTATTATGAAAAGTCTGATATTTTACCCTGTTCCTGGGTTTTATTTGAAGATTTTATATCTCCTATAGATATATGTGGAAATACATTTATAGTTATAGTACCAAAAGTAACCTCAATATAGTTTAACGTCTCATCTCTGAAGCTATTTTTTGTCATTTTATTACTGTGAAAACGTGTGAAAAGTATCTTCAAGGATCAAAGGTTTGACGATACTGAAGCAGCTAATTTCACCTTTTACCGTCTACAATCTACAAAAGGTATTTTATCATTTTATTTATTTATTTATGAAAATTCTGAATGTTTACTCTGTTCCTGGTTTTATTGAAGATTTGTATATCCCCATAAATACATCTATCTATCTATATAGATAGATAGATAGATAGATAGATAGATAGATAGATAGATAGATAGATAGATAGACAGTGACTTAGGTTGTTGAAGAACTAGGAGTTTCACATAAAAGTATATATATATATACTTAATTAGTATTAAGTAAATATATATAAGTATTTTTTATTTTTTTTTATTGTGGGACAATGATGCTCACATGTCAAACATGAGCAAAAGGTCATGTGACCTCATAAATTGTCTGTCCTTCAAAATAAAAGCCCCCTTTTTACTAACTGTAAAAACATATTGTATATTATACAATTACATATGAATGCACATATAAACACATATATAAAGTTTGTATGAGCTACATATAAACTTCTTTGTATTTCATGTACTTTTACTGTAGTATTACACTGTGTACTATAAAATAGTTGATATGTAGTTATGAAGCTGTAAAACGAAGATTTAACCAAAAATCAATGATGGATCTTTTTGTGTTCATCATGCAACGAGATCCTGCTGGAAACAGCTCAACACCGGATTGATGGACCAGATAAAATGTGTGTGTGTGTGTGTGTGTGTGTGTGTGTGTGTGTTTTAAAGCGACATGTCCTGAAAATCTGCAGGTTTGGTTGCGACACTGAGCATCTATAGCTTGATGTTCTGCGGGCCTGAAAACTTCATGTGTCCACATCCACAGTGAAAAACAACACACAAAAAATATTAAAAAACGGGAAAAGGCTGCATGAAGCCTCAGATAGAAGCAGCCTGTGCAGCAGCAGCTTCAGTGTGTGCAGCAGCAGTTTAATTCTGTGCAACAGCAGTTTAATTCTGTGCAGCAGCAGTTTAATTCTGTGCAGCAGCAGTTTGATTCTGTGCAGCAGCAGTTTTATTCCATGCAGCAGCATATTTATTCTGTGCAGCAGCATATTTATTCTGTGCAGCAGCAGTTTAATTATGTGCAGCAGCAGCTTCGTTCTCTGCAGCAGCAGCTTTACTCATTCTGTGCAGCAGCAGTATTATCCTGTGCAGCAGCAGCTTTGCTGTGCAGCAGCAGCAGCAGCAGCAGTATTATTTCGTG
>JAYKQN010000031.1:1997500-2007500 GCA_036785175.1 Eupleurogrammus muticus | reverse complement strand
CTGTAAATGAAGCGCTCAGCATGAGGGCACACGGACGCTTCTCACCACGCTTCTCTGCATATTCAACAACTCTCAATCTGTACAGTAAAAAAAAAGATTGTTGCTCCATGCGTCAGCTTCCAAGCGTTTCTCAGTTTTCCTGCTGTAAATGATGATAAATGTTGAGTATCTCTGCAAACACAAAGGTTATTGGACTTAAACCTGGAATCAGAATAAATCTACAACATGAGGAGACGACAGAAGAGTCATAGAGATGAAAAAATGATCTTGAATCAAGTTAAATTATCTGCAATGCAACGTTCAATGATTAATAAGAAAAGAGTTCAGAGATCAATTATTTATCCATGAAGAAGTCACAAAAAAAAAACTTAAAATAAGATAAATTATCTGCAATATTTTTTTTTTGCAGTGTCAGTATCCAGACTGGTACTACAGAGATGATAAATACTTTATTTAAAACTTAAAACAAGACAAACAGCTCCAATCTAAGTAAATCTCTAAATAGTGGTTAGTTGCAGTTACTACTGATATTATATTAAACTATTTTATTATTGTATTGATGATGTGGATATTGATGATATATATTGATGCTGTAACAGGAACAGATAAAATACTTTATTAGTGTTGGAGCTCAGGTTTTATTCTTATTAGATTGGAGCTGTTTGTGGGATTATTTAATTGGCTCCTTTATAATCTCCTTTTTAAACATTTTACAGAAAATATTCTTCATGTTCTTAATGATCCTCAGTGATTTATAGCATTTTATGGACTAACTTTGCATAGCACAGATTACAGTTTTAAGATGCTTTAAGTTTTAAATAGTGTAATTTTATCTGTAATAAAGTTTTTTTTTTCAATATTCTAACTCTATTTGCTCTGTCACAGCAACGTAAATTAAGGGTTTAAGTCCAATAACCTTTGTGGTTGTAGAGATATTCTATATTTATTTCCATTTATTTTCAAAAATAAGCTGCAAAAAATGCTGCACAGAGCAAAAACCTCCAAAACTAAAATTGTGTTTTACTACAGACAGGCCTGTTTATCAGTTTTCCTGCTATAAATGATAATAAATGTGGAATATCTGTACAAACACAAAGGTTATTGGACTTAAACCTGGAATCAGAATAAATCTACAACATGTGGGGAGACTACAGAAGAGTCAGAATCTATTTATTTTGTGTTTTACGACAGATAAAATACGTTATTCAGTGTTGGAGCTCAGGTTTACATGTTGTTTAGGCTTTAAACAGGTTCACTGATGTGATCGTTAGTGTGTGTTTTTCTCCATGTTGTTTTTCTTCTTTCCTCCAAATTTCCATCGTCTTATGAAGCACGCACCGAAAAAAAAAAAAAAAAAAACCCGCTCACACTTTATTGCAACGCTTGCAATTCTCTCCCCCGTGGAGAAACACTTTAATAACTTCACATCAGCTACTTTTCATGCTGCATATTCCTGCTCCGGTAAAGAGAAAAGAAAAAGAAGCAGGGGGGGTGTAATCACATCAGGTGGCTTTTAGTGTGATCTGGTGGCGTCGCTCCTGCTTCACCTCCTCCTCGCTTTGGGTGAAGGCTGCAGACGAGCTAATAGTTTACGAAAGGGCTTTTGTTTGTGGAGAGGCAGACATGGGTGGTGCACTGTCTAGGTGATAAGAGGCGAGACTCCTGTGCCCTCCAGCACACTGATCCCGTGTGTGTGTGCGTGTGTGTGTGTGTGTGTGTGTGTGTGTGTGCGTGTGCGTGTGCACGTGTGTGTGCTGCTCTGATTGGTCCCCGGTGCTCGCGTTGCAGCGTTGCGGCGTTGCACCTCGCTGCAGCGGCTGCTCGCTTCACCTCGCCTTCCCTCCGAGACCTGCGCTAGTTTCCAGGCAAATGACACAATTTGATATGCCGTCGGGGTGATTCATGTGGATAACGTTTCCGTGTGATCATCGCTGCAGAAAAAAGAGACTCGCCGCTTTTACTCGTTAAGCCTCGACAATAACTAGAATATCGGGAGAGTTTATTGCGAGCGGCTTTAAAAAAAACGCATTATTTCTGCAAGACATCACGAGTGCAAAAAGAAATTACGTTAACGATGTTTTGTCCAGGTCCCTACTGTCAAGACTTAATGAGTAAAATAGTAAAAAAAGAGAATTGATTGATCACATACATATTATTTGATCAATGGTTGCAGCTCTACTGTCTATTAACATTATTTCTCCTAAAGTTGCAGCTGATGATTGTAATTATTTGCTAAATGGTTCATAAATTTGTAGTAAAACATCTACACTACAGCAATAATAACCATTCAAACATCGTCATAAACCATTTATTAAGCCACTGTGAACATTTATAACCATCAACTGCAGTTTTATAATGTTTAGATTGGTTTACGAACCAATTATTACCTTAATTAACCACTGTTATAGTATAGAACTAAACACACACTGACAGTAGAGAGTCGTCTGTAAATAAGTTTATTCAGGTTGTTTTACATAGGAATTTTACATATTTGCATATTGCTGCCATATGTCAACAAATCTGTTTTTGTATATCAGGAAAAAAAATATATTTAAAAAAAAACTCATTATTTCTGCGAGTAAAAAAATAAATTACATTAACGGTGTTTTGTCCAGGTCCCTACTGATATATAAGTATGTACGTCAATGTGACTCCATTAGCTTTTATACCTCAGGAACTTATTATTAAAGAATATTTTTGATGATGTTATTACTTAAAATGGCCTAGGTTGTTTTACATTGGAATTTATCATGTTTGCATATGGTTGCTGTATGTCAACATTTTAGTATATTAGAAAAAAAAATCAAAATTGAATTTAAAATATTAAGTTTACTCATGTTTTTTTTTTTTAATTTGGTGAAAATCTTCCAAAAATCCTGATTAAAAGACAAACATTCAATTGTGAGACAGTGATGCTCACATGTCAATGGCAAACAGGAAGCTCTGGCCATGTGACCTCAGTAATTACACGTCCTTTCAAAATAAAAGCCCCTATTCCAACACCTAACTGCAACGTCGTTATAACTAGTATTTTACTCATTAAGTTTATTGCGAGCGGGTTTAAAAAAGAGAAAAAAATAAACCTCATTATTTCTGCGAGACGTTCTGAGTACAAAAAGAAATTACGTTAACGGTTTGTCCAGGTCCCTACAGATATATAATGATTTACAGAGGACGAACGGTGGAGGGGGACTTTACAGCTCTGGTTGTTCATTTATGTGGATTTCAGAGGATGAGAAGGCGAGGCGAGCTACAGTTAATACAGTAGCTGTGGTATTGATTACATGGAGGAGGTGTGGTGGCTGGTTTTATATGGTTTAAGGTAGAAGCAGCAGAAAGCGGCAGCGCGGCGCTTTGTGCGATTGTAATGATAGACGTTCCCACCGTCGTCTCTGAAACGCAATCTGGGCCTTTGGGAAGGTTTAAGCGTGGACGTCCATCTTGTCGCTGTTGACCTGACATGGGTCGGCCTGGTGGGGATCGGGTTGGAACCACCCAGAGGTTTCAGTGTCATACGGAGTAGATGGAGTCTTAGAAAAAAACGCCTCTTCTCTGATTCCAGACGCGGAACCAGCCGAGCTTTATGTCCTGCTTTTATTCAGGAGCCTCGGATAATAACTCAAAGCCTAATTTGTGCAAACTGTAAAGAGAAGGCTCACGATTTCGTCAGAATGGTGTTATATATGACGCGACGACGCCGGTTATAAATGAACGAACGCAACGTTTTCCTCCTCACCGATACGAACACGCCAAAAAACAAAAGGCCGGTGGAGGCATTAATCTTAAGTTATCCGCGGTGTACCTGATTTGCTTCTTATCAAACCCTTAATGAGCCTCAATTAAGATTTATTATGCAAATTAACCCCGGGCTGCTGCAGCGGCGGCGCTATGACAACATGGAGCTAATGGCGTGATCTGTAACAATTACTAAGGTAAACCACGCTGCACGCCCCCCATACCCCCCCACGCCTCCTGGGAGGGGTCAGAACCACTAAATGCACCATCAGGTGTTCTGCAGGTTCTGGAGGATCTGTTGTCTGAGCTGGAGATAGCATCACTCTCTGTAGGAGGTCTCACTCTGACATTTTTTCCTGATACCAGTCGGCGAAGTTTACACCGAAACACGCTGGGATTTTAATTCGTAACACGATTCATTACGGAGTAATTGACAGGGGGGGGGGATGTGAAGGCAGCTCTGCTGTCAGTGCATGTTTAATTCAATTATAACAGTGGTTAATTAAGCTTAAGTCAGTGGTTTGCTAATTATTGGTTTGTAAACCAATCTAAACATTATAAAACTGCAGTTGATGATTATAAACGTTCACAGTGGGTTAATAAATGGTTTATAAAGATGTTTGAATGGTTATTATTGCTGTAGTTTTGTGTATTTTTGATCTAACTAATGTCTAGAGATGTTTCACTACAAATGTATATATATAATAGACAGTAAAGCTCCAACTATCACATTAATCAACGACTATTCTGATAATTGATTCATTGATTTGAGTCATTTTTAACAAGAAAATTTCCAAATTCTCTGGTTCCAGCTTCTGTTCTCTGATTCTTTCCTGGTTTCTTTATTCTTCTATAATAGTAAACTGATGATCTTTTGATGAAGACATTTTAAACCATTTAATGAGCCAAACTACGCTTTGAATACTCGTTATTCTCATAATTAACCATTAACCGTTAAAGCGTCTCTGTATGAACAAACTAAATGAAACCCAGCGTTAGACCAGATTATTAATAACCAACGGGCTGGCTCCGTTTGCCCGTCTCCATGGTTACGGCACACGGCGAGGTCACGCCCGGAGGAAGCGCTGCCGGACGCTTCGCTCGAGCCGCGTATGAAGTCGTGAACCTTGCACCTGCTGTAACTCCGCTCGCCGGCGGGCTGATGGCTCCGCGACAGCTTTATGGCCGACGTGTTTTATGAGTCGTCGTGCGGCGCAATTACACAGGAGCTAATTTGATGGATCGAGTCAATGTTCCACCGGCGGCGACCTCGCCGGCCTCCTGATCCTCCGTCCCTCCGCCGGGGGTCGAACGGCGGCTTTCACTTCACGGGCAGAAGGAGGAAAAAAGAAGAAATAACACGCACCTTTTATTATCACAGCCAATCGATTGTCGGGTTTAGGGAGTTTTACCTTGTACGATGTGGGGATGATGTGAGGGGATGTTGTGTTGCTTTGTGCAAACTGGAAAACCCATTGGGGCAAATCTGTGGTTTATGATACCGGGCTACACAAATAAAATTGAATTGAATTAAATTTAATCAGCCGCCTAGGAGCCAAAATGCATGTTAAAGTAGTCCTATGGTAGCAAAAATGTGTGTTAAAGTGCCCTTTTAGGAGCTGAAAAGTGTGTTTAATGCCCCTCTTAGAAATTAAAAAATATTCTAACGTGCCCTGTATGAGCCCAACGAGCTAAAGTGCCCTCTTGGAAGCTCTGTAGCATGTTGAATGGTCTTCTTGGAGGTTAAAGCTATTCTAAAGTGCCCTTTTAGGAGGTGAAATGTGTGGTAAAGTGCCCTCTCCAGTGGAGAAGACAGACTATGTGCCCTTTTTTCCTGCCCTTCCACATGTGTGTACAGGCCACCAGAGTCTTTATATATATCTAAATATTTATCAAACATTGGTTCATTATCTACGTTTGTGTGAGTTTGTTTCTCAGACGGTTTAAGTGGATTTAACATTTAGTTTTTCATTGATTTTATGATCATCGTGACGCTCGAGCAGCTTCATTCACAACAGAAACACACACATAATTGTAGAGTTTGACTCGTTGCTTTTATTTAATCGTCCTGTGTTCACAATAGATTCAGTTGTTTGTTCCTGACAAACTCGTCTCTCAGTAGAAACGCTGGTAGAAACTCCAGTTTTCTAATTATCGGAGCTTTTTAAACACTGAACGGATCGTTTGATCGTTTTTGTCGAGATACAAACAAGATTTAATGTCACACTGAATGTTGAGGGGTACGAATAAAGTTTTTTCTTTTTATTTTCTCTTATGGTTTGGGTCCAACAAACACCTAACAACTAACACCAGACCCTCAACTGCAAAAACCTGGAAAAATCTATAAAAACACTTTTTTTACTGATATATTCAACTTTTACAAAATAAAAGTTCTACATCATAAAAACAGCCAAGAAGAACAATTCATTCACTACTTATTGATTAATTTATGTTTTTTCAGCTTCCAATACACACACCAGAAAAATCAGCTTTGACGGAGCGATGATACTAAGACATGAAGAGAATCTTGGCAATAATAATAATCATTAAGTAAATATATTAAATAAATAAGAAGCTAAAAATAATAAATCTAAATAAATACAAAATAATTAATTCAAATACTTCAAATAGTAAAATATATTAAAGAAATCTGAAAAAAAAACTGAACCAAATAGAGCTTCCAGTTCCAAAAGGTCATATGTCTGATGAATTCAGCTTTAACGGAGTAAAAATATCAGATAAAATATGAGGAGAATGTGGATAATAATACAAAAACATATTTAAAAAACAGCTACAAATAACAAATATATTTTTTAATTATTGAAATATACAAAATATATAAATATATATCTAATTTAAAGAAAATATTAAAAACATTAAATAAATAAAAATACAGCTGGACTGAAGCATAACTCCACCTATTGTAGGTTAATCCAAATATAACTTCTAAGAGAATGAGGAGAATGACGTACATAAATAAAAAAATAAAATGTATAACTGAACTCTGCCTATTATAGGGTTAATTAAAGTCAAGGTTCCAGAGAAGTAGATAATGTAGATAAATTCTGCTTTAAAGAGTCAAAATACTAAGACATTAAGGATAATAGGGGCAATAATCCAAAAATAATTAAAATTAATAAAAAAGTAAAGAAAAAAATCTGATGAACATAATAAATAATGTCTAAAAATGTATAAAATACGTTCATTAAATTATAACAAATACAACTGAACTGAAGCCTGACTCCACTTACTGTAGGGTTAATCCTAATAGAAAAAAAAATCCATAAAAAGCAATATATATCAGAAAACTAAAAAGCGATTTAGTTGGTTAAAAACAGGCGGAAGCGGGGCGTGATGTGTTAATCTGTGGCGTACGCCGCCGTTAATCGCGTGGCGCGGCCTCTCCTCGGGGCTGCCGCTGCCTGTTTGTCGGCAGGATGTGCTGAGCTGGTCTGTTGGAACAGCTTAATTGATACTCATTAAACAGCGGTGACAGCTGAGGTGTCCGTGATGAATGTCCAATCATCCCGTCGTACTTACAACTTGATTAAGCGGCAGCCAAACAACGCGCCAACGCCGCCTGCGCGCGTCCACGCCAGCGGCTGCCGGGTGTTCGTAACGTTAAATTTACGTTAACGCTGCATTCACACTGCGATTACGCCCTAAAACTGTTTAAAATTTACAGTAATTAACTGGCAGCAATTCACAGCAAGTTACTGTAATTACTGTTCACAGTAGAAGGGCTCTACTGTGTCTTTACTGTAAAATAATGACAGTACAACAATGAAATACTTTGTTGTATTTACAGTATTGATTAACTGTATTATAATACATTTCTACTGTGATTTTTACTGTAAAATACACAGAAATTTACTGTAAAAATCGTTTACCAGTGTTGGAATGTAAGAATGTATTTTTTTTTACTTAGTAGTAGTACTTTACCCTTACGAAAATTAACCATGGCTTTACCATGGGAAATACCGTGGTTTTACCATGGTTTTTTGGGTAACCATGGTTAACCATGGTTTTTTTGTGGTAACCATGGTTATACTATGGTTTTTATGTAGTAACCATGGTTCTACCATGGTTTTTGGATACCATAGTATTACTATGGTTGGTTCATGGTACTTCCAAAAACCATGGTAGAACCATGGTTACTACATAAAAACCATAGTATAACCATGGTTACCACAAAAAAACCATGGTAAACCATGACCCAAAAAACCATGGTAAAACCACAGTATTTCCCATGGTAAAGCCATGGTTAATTTTCGTAAGGGTACCCAAGTTAAAATAATAATGCATACTTGCATTCTTTCTACTCCTTCTACTCTTTCAATTTTGTAAATTGACGTGTTTGGTGTAATTTTTGTATTTTAAGGTCGAGCCTCTCTGCACTATAATGGACACATTTTTTAATTATAATTAATTAACTATAATTATCAAATTAATATGAACACAGTGAAACATGAGGAGAAAACAGGTAAAGTAAACTAAGTAAAGTAGGTTAAGTTATTACCTGTAAATGTTAAATTTACCAGGTCAATATGACTGAAGCTGGTTTTGTTTGTGTCCAACATGTTTTAACGGCAGGAAAATGAGGTTTGACTTTTCTCTTTGTTCCAATAATCATAAACAGACACTCACATGTTACGAGATTAAAAAGTAGAAAAATATCCCTTTAAATTACATTTAGAACAGAGAAAAATAAGATTAATTAGTGATTAGTGAGAATCTCAATAATATATTAATAGTGATCATTTATAGTCCATAACGTCTTGATTTTACTCTCGAATCTGTATTTAAATTGACAATTTTCACAATTTTATAACTCCCTGTGGTAGATGTATTTTTAATTTTAATGAGGGCTGTAGAAGTTAAATGATTTTTAAAGCCGCTAACACAGAGAAACGAGAAGAGAACTCATGTTTGGTTTGTTGTCACCATAGTTTTTGAGCATTTTTAAAGTAGAACTGAGGTTAATGAGAATATTTATCATTGTTCCGATAATAAAAAACAGATATTTGTCCCCTTGCATGTTAGTGAGTATTAAAAACTTAACAAATGTCCTTTAAAGGTCCATTTAGAACAGATGGAAAAGTGAGTAGTTGGGTGAATGGTGAGTAGCTTTGTCTGAAGGCTGATTTTATTCATTAATAGTGATTATTGATATTGTTTAAATGTATTTTCACATTTTTATAATCTTAACCCTCAAAGAGGACGAGTTCCAGTCTTAAACTGTAGCAGAGGCATTTTTATTTTTAAGTTTTCGCTTGTTTTTTGTTGTTTTTGACATCGTTTTTAAGCATTTTTAAAGTAGAACTGAGGTTTGAGGTTATTAATGAGAAGATTTCTCATTTTTCCAATAATGAAAAGCAGATCCCACGTTACACATATTATAATTTTGAGAAATGTCCTTTTAAGGGCCATTTAGAACAGATAAAAATCAGATTAATTTGCGATTAGTAAGTAGCTTTGTCTGAAAGCTCATATCGTGCAGTAATAGGGATTATTAATAATCTAATCTGCATTTAAATATGCAATTTTGCCATTTTTCCAACTTATACAAACTATAAATTGAATATAAAAAGTATGGTTTGATTAAAATCAGCTTACGGCTCATTCGGCTTTGAACACTTGCACCTCGCAGCAATAATCTCCGTCTAAGAATGTGAGTTTCGTTGACTGTTTCTCTGTGTTTATCCAGCCAGACTCTGGCATTTCCACACAATAATAAAGTCAATGGATGTCAGGCGGATGAAAAATGTGCATCTTGTATTATTTCAGTTAGGAATTAGAGGCAATTGGAATTGGTTCAGAATTGACTGTCTTGGTAATGAGTGCATGACGAATGGTGTAATTTAGAGGAGAAAATGAACGCCGGGGAAACCAAAAATATTATTCTGCAGCATTTTACGTGATGATTTTCCATGAAGATGAACTAATTTCGCTAAATACCCCATAAAATCTCCTCATAATATTTTTCTACATTGTCATGGAGACGTCCAGCGGTGGATGTCGGGTCATCGGGGCGCGTGGCAGATGCAAAGTTATCGTAATGATCGGCTTTTTTTTATCTTGTTTGCTCGTCTTTGATGGAGGAGGAAAAAAAAAAAAAGCCTCCTTATCGCGTGGTGATTTGCAGCTTCTCCACATCTGATCGCGCCGCCGCTGAAAGAGCCCCTTTTTTTTTTTCCTCCGTTTCGAGACGACATGAAAGAGGGGGAATTCCGCGGAGGATGGATTTACAACTTTATCCTCACAT
>JAYKQN010000031.1:1965000-1992500 GCA_036785175.1 Eupleurogrammus muticus | reverse complement strand
GGTCACGATAGTCTCTCACCCAGAAGGCCCTGGACTTTAACACGTCCTGTCCCCTTAAAGATTCAAACAGTCCACAGATCATCAGTTTACTGTTATAGAATAAGAATAAAGAAACCAGGAAATAACCTGAGTAAATTAATGGAATAGTTGTAACTTGATTAATTGGACACTTACTCCTGTTCATCTGGAACTTCACGATTTGCAAACTTTATAGTTTGAGCTGTTTTACATATAAAACTGGTTGAGGAATCTTCAGTAACACATGGAGCTGGACTCTGTTCACATCAGCATATTTAAAACATGTAAAACTGCAGGAAAGTGCTGATGCTTCTATGTGTGCGACGCATGCAGAAAGTGCTGCTGCAGTTCCTTATGTGCAGTGAACATTAAAACCAGTTTATGAAAATAAAAATAATAAAACCAAGGACGTCATTAGTTCGAATTACACAAACACATTTTTTTTTAGGAAATCCTAAAATCATACGAATGGAAAACGTACAGCTGCTGCTGGAAATGTTTTAAACTTCACTTTGTTTGAAAGGAAAAGAAAATTCATCTGTATCTGGAAACCAATTTAACACACAATCAGTGCTAAAAGCTGCTTTAAAGTAGAAACCGCTTCTACTTTATTCTAATGTCGACTGGTGGTAATGAACCGCTGCTGCTGAAATCGTCTAAATGAATCCTGACTAAAGCTTTCTGGCTCTGCTAACGAGTCAGAAAAGTTAGCTAATGCTAGCTAATGCAAGCTAATGCTACCTAACGCAAGCTAATGCTACCTAACGCAAGCTAACGCTAGCTGACGCAAGCTAACGCTAGCTAATGCTACCTAACGCAAGCTAAAGCTAGTTGACGCAAGCTAACGCTAGCTGACGCAAGCTAACGCTAGCTAACGCAAGCAACGCTAGCTAACGCAAGCTAACGCTAACAGGCCGACATGCTGCTGATCTCTGAATGTTAAACAGTGAATAAAGTGTTTAAAATCCACGTTTTGAAACAAATATACACCTAATGTTCCTTATTTGGTTACCTTAAAACTAGAATTACCAACTATTAAAACTATACTATAAAAAACTATAATGATGATTGAATTGAGTCGTTTTTTAAGTAGAAAATATCCAAATTCTCTGGTTCAGCTTCTGTTCTCTGATTATTTCCAGGTTTCTTTATTCTTCTATAATAGTAAAGTAAGTGCTAAAAGCTGCTTTAAAGTAGAAACCGCTTCTACTTTATTCTAATGTCGACTGGTGGTAATGAACCCTGCTGCTGAAATCGTCTAAATGAATCCTGACTAAAGCTTTCTGTCTCTGCTAACGAGTCAGAAAAGTTAGCTAATGCTAGCTAACGCTAGCTAATGCTAGCTAACGCAAGCGAAGGCTAGCTGACGCAAGCTAACGCTAGCTAACGCAAGCTAACGCTAACTAACGCAAGCTAACGCTAGCTAACGCTAACTGGCTGACATGCTGCGGAACTCTGAATGTTAAACAGTGAATAAAGTGTCTAAAATCCATTTTCTGAAACAAATAGACACTTAATGTTCCTCATTTGGTTACCTTAAAACTAGAATTAAAACTAATCAATTAATTACCAACTATTAGATTAATTATCAACTATTTTGATAATTGAATTGAGTCGTTTTTTTAAGTAGAAAAAGAAAAAAATAAATTAATTGATATATTTATCCTTATTGAATAAGAATAAACAAAAGAAAATGTCTGCGTCAGGGAAAAATCATATTTTTCAAGCAAAAACCTTTTAAAATCCAGTTTTAAGAATCATTCATCAGGTAAATGTACATTTTGTGTTCATGTTGGTTTCTTGCCCATTTTTATCATTTATTAAACAAAAATCTGGATTTTGTGTAATTTGTTGCCATAAAATCAAATGATAGATTAATAAAATAAAAAAATAAAATAAAACTTAAAAGAATATATAAGTAGTTACTAGCATGCGTTTTAATTAGTTACAGAATTTAACATTTCCTGTGTGTGAGGTCATAGTGTCGCATTTATTATAATTATAAATGACCTGAACTCAGATTTCACTAAAAACTTCAGAATTAATTCAATTCTTTTGAATGAGTTTGTACCATTTTTTTTAAACAAAAACCACAAATGTATGTGTTTTTATTTTTTGACACATCATAGCTGATATGCTGCGATGCTATATAAAGCTAAACTTTAAATTCTGAACCCACCCAGACTATCTGGTCCAGGTTTCTCAGGTCGTGTCCCACCAACCCGTGGTTTCTCTCTCCATTCGCAGCCTGCTGCTCTTTTCTTTGCTTTTCTTTTTCTTTTTTCCCAGCCGTGAAAGCCTCTGGTCTTTGAAGCTGAGCTATAATCCCTGAACCAGGAATTCCTCCCTGTGTCACTTGTTAAAGTGGTGGATCCGTGGCGGCCCAGGGGGGGGACCCGGGTTTATAGGGGGGGTCCTGGCTTCTAGTGGCCGATGGCGGCTCAGAGGGAGCAAAACTGTTAGATATTATATATATTATTATTATATATTATACAAATTATAGCTCATAAATTGAAAATCAGATGTACGAAGTAAATGTTCTCTTTTATTCAAATACTTTCTTAGATTAGTTTAAAGGGGGGGTGCGTTTGGCCTCGAGGAACATGCTTTTTTTATTTAGATTTTGTTTTACGTCCTAGAATAAAGTGCAGTTGCAACTCCACTACATTAGGGGGCAGCAGAGTGTTCACAGGGAGCATACAGCACAGAGTATGAGTATGAAGTGTAGACACCAAGTGACACCATGAAAACATATTTAACAGGGATGAGAAGACAGGCGGAGAGAGACGGAGATAAAGAGACAAACGAAAATTTAATGTGGTTTTATTTTTCAGTATCATATGGTTTGACATGGTCAGTCAAAAAATGTTTAATTAATTAATTAATTAAATTTTATTTTTAATTTCAGATGCACTTTAAATCTTTTCTGTTAGTTAATAAAGCTATTCTTTGTTGTAAGTTGGTTCATATTTCTTTCTTTATAACAATTTATAGACTAATGATTCTATTTATGGTTGCGTGGGGGGGGGGGATAATCGAGAAGCACTTATTTAAGGAGTGTGAGAGGTTTCACCAGAACGTTCAGATCAACGTGGAAACAGCAGATTTAACGTTAGATTTTATCCACATACGTTTGCTTTTTTCGGTTAAAAAGACGCCGTGACGTCACGTCGCTTCGCTGATTCATCGCGTTTCCTCTTCCTTTTTCTGAGAGATGCAGTTAAGAAAAGAAAGGTTTGCTTCTCCTGTTTTATTTGTTGTTGTTTTGTTTGTTTTTCTTGTAAATGATTGTTGTGACACTGGAGTGATTACTTTTACATTTATCTCATTGTGTGTGTGTCTGTGTGTGTGTGTGTGTGTGTGTGTGTGTGTGTGTGTGTGTGACATGATGATTTATACCTGTTTTGCAGTAAAAAAAAAAAAAAGAAAAGAAAGAAATGCACAAATCACACACACTAAAAAAAACTCTCTCTTTCTCTCTCTCTCTCACACACACACAAACACA
Organism: Eupleurogrammus muticus; assembly: GCA_036785175.1. NCBI lineage: Eukaryota > Metazoa > Chordata > Actinopteri > Scombriformes > Trichiuridae > Eupleurogrammus > Eupleurogrammus muticus. The sequence continues at coordinate 1,988,977 of JAYKQN010000031.1, read as the reverse complement.
CACACACACACACACACACAGAAACATGGTGATTTTTAGTTCCATTCGTTGGTTTTGACGCTGACGTCAGTGATTACTTTACGAAGCTTCAAGGCCTCAAACTGCTGCCTTTTTATTCCTTTCTTTAATCATAAATCTGTGATTTTATTGACTTTTATTCTGAAAATCCACTGCCCGTTCCACCGTCTCATTCCAATACAATCTCATGTTTTATTGTCGTTATTTGACGGTAGGATCCACATGTTTTACTCCTACTTGACAAAGATGCAGCCGTCCGTGTCTCTGCAGGATCTCAGCTAATCGGCGTCTTCGTGCCCTCATGTTCTCATGTGTTTCCTGCGTGTTCCGTGGCAGCGACCCAGCTGGAAAAAAAATTAAAAACAGCAAAGTTCCGGTACTGTCCAGACGCGTCCTTCAGGGACCTCATCAGCCCCCCCAACGCCTCCGGGCATCCATATTCATTTCCTCCTCCTGATTCTGGGGGAAAATGATGAAAGGCTGGCGTCCCTCCACACATCTCTCATTTCCTGCTGGGGGGGGTTCGCTCGCATTTCAATGCGAAAAACGTGAACTTCTTAGAATCGCCCCGCGCGGTGATAACACGCAGGTTGGTGCTTAAATCTGAGGGTTTTACTGTAAAATCAGAGGTCATTTATATTTATGATAAATGTCACACCACGACCTCACACACAGGAAATGTCATGTGGTTTAAATCCCCAAAACTCAAAACATTAAAAACACATGTTATCAACTAGTTTTATATTCTTTTTAGTTACAGCATTTAATGTTTTATGTAAAAAATCGAAATAAAACAGTAAAAAGAACAAAAACTATAAAAACATGGACGAAAAGGAAAAAAAATAAAATCATTTAACATCAATTTACACGTTCAAAAAGGAGCAAGAAGACGTTTAATCTTATTTATTGTGCAACTTTCCATTATAACTAGTTAATAGATCATTATTAGTAATTACAAGCTGTTAGTTAATAAAATTAATCAGTAATAGATCATGGACAAGTTACTAGTGAATTACTTACTATGGTTTAATCCAAAAAACGTAAAAATTACACATGATATCAACTAGTTCTATATTGTAAGTGAATTAAATATTTGACCATTTTGCTTAAAACTGTTTTTTCTCTTATCTAATATTTAAACATTTTACATAATAAATGCATGTATTCTTCATGTAATATATGCATAAAACACAATGTCATCAGGATGTATTTTTTTAATTTTAACCTGCTATTAACACACAATCCAAATGCAAGTCCCATGAGGATGTATGATTGCAATTAAAAATGTGGAGCAAATGTTAATTAAGTGTTAGGGTTTTTTTTTTCTTTTATTATATATATATATCTATATATATATATATATATATCTATATATATAACAGGTTAAAATCTTCCTGCTTTGTGTGCAGACGGCGTTTTCTTATACATGCTGGCAGGTTATATATACTTGGTGGACACGCCGTCACCTGTGTTTCTATAATCAGCAGCGTGCACACAAGTTTTTATAGGGCAGAAAGGAGGAAAGAAGGGAACGTATAGCATGAATATGTCACTTTAATACGTGTTTTTGCTATCAGAGGACACTGTAGCACACTTATTACCTCCACTAAAGCATTTTTTGGGCTGCATTAACATGCATTTAGGCTCCTAGAGAGCACATCAGCACACTTTTTTAATCCATTTAAGCACAGTTTTGGCGACTAGTGGGCAGTTTAGCATGCATCTTGGCTCCTAAAGGGCACTTTAATATAATTTTTATCTCTAAAGAGGGCACTTTACTAGCATTTCGGCTCCTAGAGGGCACATCAGAACACCTTTTAGCTAAAGTGCATGTGAATTGCTCCACTTTAACAGCCTGCTTCAGCATAAAATAGTGACGTATGTCGCAGCTACGAATCCCTTCTAGGTCGTATTCTAAGCTTGAAAGAATCAGATCTGTGTCTGTCATTAAAAGCTCAGATGCAGGTCACATGGGGGCGAAATTTAAAAAAAAAAAAAAGCCTGAACGCAGCACTCGTATGAAACGTGTGGAATCGTTGTGCAAGTGCAGTCGGCGCTTCAGTCATGAAGTCCCTCGCCCGTTGTTAAATTACTCAAGTTTCCCACAGAACGTTTCCTCCTCCTCCTCCTCCTCCTGCGTCTGCTTCTCATAAAACAGAAAAAAACAGCTCATCCCGCCGTCGACTCATGATATCACGGAGATGGCTGCAACAGTTTCTAAAATAAACCTGTGATTAAGCCGCCGGGTGAGTGTTTACCCGCTCACCGGAGACGGGAAATGGACGTTAATGAAAATAACAGCCACGCACTGCAATAACCTGGCTCTGTAATTACTGCCAAGCCTTCATGACGCCACAGACATAATATATATGATATATAAATATAAATATATATACTCACTCACACACACACACACACACACACACACACACACACACACACACACACACACACACTTATCTGAACCTCAGGTAGACTATTAGGATCCTGTCCTCTGCTCTCAGGGCGGGAGGGAGGAGCCAGGGGCTTTCGGTTGCCGGGGCAACCTTAAACACACATGTACACAAAGGGAAGGCCCCACTGTGTGTGTGTGTGTGTGTGTGTGTGTGTGTGTGTGTGAGGATCATCTCCACCTCTGGCTGCAGCGTCGCTGCACTCACTGGAATGTACGGCTGCCCTACAGGCGTATACAGACCAGAGTGTGTGTGTGTGTGTGTGTGTGTGTGTGTGTGTGTGTGTGTGTGTGCATGTGTGTGTGCAGGCGTCCCGCACATTATCATTATTCATGACGCACCGTCCAAGGAGCTTCATACCTCCACACACCGAGCAGACATTACTCCTGTCGCAGTGTGTGTGTGTGTGTGTGTGTGTGTGTGTGTATCAGAGCCACATTACTATAAGTTATATGTTTTGCTTTAAATAAGAAGTGGCCTTTTTTATTGTTTATTTTTTGTGCTTCTTTCTTGCTAATAAGGGCCAAGATATGTACCAAGCGTTGCAACAGTAGATGAATCTGCTGTTTTCGCAATCGTCCAAATCTCCTCTCCAAGATTTAAGGTTTAAAAAAAAAAAAAATTCTGCAAACCAGCGACGTGCACATGTTTTAAGGGGCGAAAAGGAAGGGCACCTAACACAAGGTTTTCTACCTAGATGACCCTTTAGTTTGCCTTCTCAAGGGCACTTTAGCACACATTTATGCTCCAAGAGGGAACTTTAGCACACATTTCTGCTCCAAGAGGGCAGTTTAATATGTGTTTTAGCTTCTAAAAAGACATTTTAACAGGCCTTTTCAACTCTTGAGATGGTTTTCATGCCACTGCTGTGAACCATCTTGTGTTAACGTGGTGATCTGGACAACTTTATATCTGTTTTTCTACCGTTTCATCTCCTCACGCTCTCCCTGCAACACGGCGCCTGCTGGTTTTCCACCAGTGTGTTTTGCGGAGCTCAGAAGTCGGTTTGTCTTGTTGTAGCTGGAAATGTGGGCCCCACACGATAACAGAATTATCCGTTCTGTACAGTCAGGGCGTCTGGAAACAAGTGTCTGTCATCTGAAGCCTTTTTTTTAATGCAAAATAGCTCGTGGCTGCAGGCGTCTTGAAAAACCTCGGTTTTCTTTCATAGCACGGTGTGTGTGTGTGTGTGTGTGTGTTTCACCCTGACCCAAACACACTTTTTACTGCTGACCTGTCCTGCAAAGTAGTTTGTGTACAGCTGTGTCTCACCACAGGGGCAGGTTATATATACTTGGTGGACACGCCGTCACCTGTGTTTCTATAATCAGCAGCGTGCACACAAGTTTTTGAAGGGCAGGAGTAGAAAGGAGAAAAAAAGGGAACGTATAGCGTGAATATGTCACTTTAACAAGTTTTTGCTATTAGAGGACACTTTAGCACACTTTTTAGCTCCACGCATTTTTTTTGACTACTCTAGAACACTTTAGCATGATTTTTTGGCTCCTAAAGGGCACTTTAACAAGCTTTTTAGCACCTAAGAGGATGCTTTAACATCCATTTTCGGCTCCTAGAGAGCACATCAGCACTTTTTAGCTCCACTTAAGCACATTTTTGGCTCCTAAAGGGAACTTTAATATAATTTTTACCTCCAAAGAGGGAACTTTAATAGCATTTAGGCTCCTCAAGGGCATTTTAACACCCTTTTAAGCATGCATTTACGCTCCTAGAGGGCACTTCAGAACACGTTTTAGCTCCCTAGAGGTCACTGCAGAGGTCAATGCATGCTAATTTCTCCTACAGGGCATTTTAATGTGCCTTTTGGCTCACAGAGGGCACTTCAGCACAAGCTCTGGCTTTCAAAAACAGCACTTTATCACACTTTTTAGCGTCCAAGGTGGGCACTTTAGCATGCACGGCACTGTCTATAATATAAGTTCCTCAACACATTCCAGCTATAAGGAACTAAATGCAGCATTTAAAGCTAAACGCTGCAGACTAACAAGTCCGGCACCTTTTTTTATTTCCTTTTTTTTGTTTCTTTACCATGACACGGTTTTAAAAAGCAAATCCAGTTTAGGTTGAGCTGCGTCAGGCTCACATATAAAAAAAAAAGGATGTTCAGCGTTGGGCCATCTGGAAAATACAGAATTTTAAAGAGGGTGAGTAAAACTTAAGCGCTGCTATGGGACAGGCTAATTGTAAACAGCTGCAGGTGAAATCACCCCCTGACTACAGGAAGGTATCAGGATGAAAAAACAACAACTCTCTGACCTACTGAGGAAAATATGAACAGTCTGTATGATACCAATTGACTCTGTTGCATCGTGACAAATGCGTCCTGAGAACAGTCACGCGTTAGCTGTGCAACGTCCTGCAGGCAAACCCCCCCACTGGAAAAAAGCCCCATTAGAATCAAATGAATGTCAAATGCTTCTAAGTGTTTGCACATGACAAACATCTAACGCGGCTAATTGCAGATAAAGTGGCAGCAGGAGACGAGAAAAAAATAAACGTCTAATAAACGCACAGTGCTGATAAAGTCTGGCTTATTTTTCCTGCTTGGGAATGTTCCAGGAAAACATCCAGACGTGTGATGGTTGAAGCCCTACATCCAGTTAACTAAAACATGTAGCTTAGAATGAGAGAAAATCTATTAGTTGAAACCTATTTGAACAATCGATTAATCGATTTGAGGCATTTGTCAAAAAGGAAATATCCAAATTCTCTTGTTCCAGCTTCTCAAATCTGATTATTTTCTGTTGTATTCAGTCTGCTTTAACAGTAAATACTTTTATATAAACAGGGATTGACCTTTAACACCATTTTATGAACCAAACAACTAATCGATTAATCGTTTCAATCAATAGATTAATCGACTCAGCCGTTAGCTATTGTTCTATTGTGCAATTTCTTTAGTGTCCAGATTAAATAAATTTTATTAATTTTCTTTAAGTAATACACTGATTTTTGTGTTTTGAAACAAACCCTTTTCAAGAAAACTGCTTTCTGTTAAACATTAAACTAGAGCTGCAACGATTAATCATTAATCAACAACTACTCTGATAATCTGCATGTTTTATTATTATTATTATTTTATTATTCAGTTTTTTTACTCATCCTATATAGTAAACTGATGATCTTTGGGTTCGGACAAAAAAAGACATTTGAGGTTCAATCTGCAGCTTTGGCAATTTTACACCATTTTATGAACCAAACGATTAATTGATTAATCACTTCAATAATTAATAGATTAATCAGAATTGTTGCTAGTTGCAGATTAAATATATTTTATCAGCTCTATTTTCACTAAGTTATACTCTGACTTTTTGTATTGAAGCGAATTCCCCCCAAACTTTCTCCTTTATTTAAAACAAAAAGCTTCTTTCTGTTCTGTCTAAAACTGGAGCTGCAGCGATTAAAGTCAATGATCCATTCAGAGGCAGCCATGTAACGTCAGCTTTTACATTAAATAAAAAAAAGGAACATTACAATTGTTGGAAACATTCCTGATCGTAAAAGTGCAGAAGAAAAAAACCCACCAACACATTTACCAGAGATCTAGTTTTTCACGTATTAATCCAGAAAAGTTAACTCATCGGACGTTTAAGTTGAACCTATATCTCATGTCAACACACGCACGACTATTTATGAAGAGAAATAAAACATGGATTTATTTTCCGTACTGCGAGTCTACGCTTGTATTTCAAACTGTGTTCCAGTGTCTGTTTTACTAGAGTTGTTTGGCTGCCCAGTAGTAGTAGTATTAATGGTAGTAGTAGTATCCAAGGGTGGAGCACCACATTCTGAGCCTGTACGCTTTTATTGTCAGTGAATTAAATAATATTTTGGAAAAACAACATGAGAAGCATAAATAGGTTTAAAGATGAGATGACTGGTTCTTTGGTTTGGATCTGTCTGGTTTCTGATTTAAATTCAAACATTCTGATCTAGAGTTTTGGTTTATTGTTGAACAGGAGACAAATGTACACAGTCAGAATGACAGGAAGTAAGCTGCAACTGGAGAGACATTCATTCATTCATTCATTCATTCATTCATCCGTCCATTCATTTATTCATGCATGTATTCATTCATCCATTCATCCATTCATTCATTCATGCATGCTTTCACCCATTCATTCGTCCTTCCATTCATCCATTCATCCATTCATTCATTCATGCATGCTTTCACCCATTCATTCATTCATTCATCGATTCATTCATTCATTCATGCATGCTTTCACCCATTCATTCATTCATTCATGCATGCTTTCACCCATTCATTCATTCATTCGTCCTTCCATTCATCCATTCATTCATTCATGCATTCATTCATTCATTCATTCATGCATGCATGCAAACATCCATTCATCAAAAGAAAAAAACAAAAAGCTCCACTGCCCTCACTACCACAGCTTTGGTGGTACTACTACTAGTAGTAGTAGTAGTAGTAGTAGTAGTAGTAGTAGTAGTAGTAGTAGTAGTAGTGGGACCAGGGATGATTTTGTGTCCAGAGCAGCAGCAGTAACAGTTGCAGTAGTACTAGTATCAGCAGCAGTAGTAGTATCAGTAGTAGTGGTATCAGTAGTAGTAGTATCAGTAGTAGTGGTATCAGCAGCAGTAGTAGTGGTATCAGCAGCAGTAGTAGTGGTATCAGTAACATCAGTAGTATCAGCATCAGCAGAGCCGCTGGTTTCCGGCCTCCTCCTCCTCCTGCTCCTCCTCCTGCTCCTCCTCTTCATCTTCCTCCTCCTCCTCCTGCTCCTCCTCCTGCTCCTCCTCTTCATCTTCCTCCTCCTCCTCCTGCTCCTCCTCCTGCTCCTCCTCTTCATCTTCCTCCTCCTCCTCCTCCTCCTGCTCCTCCTCCTGCTCCTCCTCTTCATCTTCCTCCTCCTCCTCCTCCTCCTCCTCCTCCTCCTCCTCCTCTTCCTCCTCCTCCTCCTCCTCCTCCTCCTCCTCCTCCTCCTCCTCCTCGTCCCCCCCCCCCCCCGAGTTACAGACCCCTCTGATGAACCCAGTGAGTGGCAGCAGCATAATTCATCCTAAAACTTTGCTCTGTCAGTGGATGAGCCGACTGTCTCCACTGAATATACGGCAGCAATTTTCCAAATAGGTTTATAGCTCCTCTATGGGGGGGTGAGGGCGGGTGGAGGGGGGGCTGTGATATCACTGACTCTATCACAGGCAGCATCAGCTCCTCCTGCTCTGCTGATGCTGGACACAGCAGCTAAACAACACGTCATTACTGCACTAATGCTCTATTATCCACCCTTATCATTGGCTAACCCCACCCCACCCCCAACCCCCCAGGCAGGATTTTACATTTAGTTTAGCATCACCTCCATCATATCTATCTCATTGTTCGCTTTCTTTACTTCATGGTGTGTTTTTTACATCAGATGGGGTCATTTCCTCTGAATGAGTTTCTCTCGTTGAAGACGTCTCTTCATGTTTTGACGTCGAGGTGAAATTATCTGTAGTTTTAAGACGTGTAATTCACAGATGTTTAAAAAAATGTGCTAAAAGTCCGTCCTGGTTGATTCACATTACAGATTTCTATTTATCCTGACAATTTGAAACAGGGGGCGAGAGAAACTAGAACCACAGAGGTAAATGTGATTTAATAATTCATTTATTTTTCATAGTTTTATTTTCTGTGTATTGCAATGATTAATCAATTAGTTGCCAACTAATATATTAACCATCTACTTTGATAATCTGATTATTTTCTGGTGTTAGTAAACTAAAGCTCTTTGGGTAAAACGTTTTTCACCATTTTATCAACCAAACAACTAATTGATTAATCGTTTTAATATTTGTAGGTTAATCTGTTGAAATAGATGCAACCTTGTGTATTAAAACAAATAAAGCTATAACTTTTGCCCTTATTATTAAGAAAACTGCTTTCTATTACGTATTAAACGAGAGCTGCAATGATTAATCAATTTGTTTCCAACTATTTGATTAATCACCAACGAGTTTGATAATTAGTTTGATCGATTTGAGTCATTTTTTAATGATAAAATGTCCAGATTCTCTGGTTCAGCTTCTGTTCTCTGATTATTTCCTGGTTTCTTTATTCTTCTATAATAGTAAACTGATGATCTTTGGGTTGTGGACAAAAAAAGACAGTTTGACAACTTTTTCTGAACCAAACGACTAAATGATTAATCATTTCAACAATCGATAGAATAATCAAATATAAAATAGTCATTAGTTGCAGCTCTACTTTGTCTTATGTGACCTGCAGATATTCATTGTAGTTGTAATTCTGCTGCTCAGCATCTTCCTCTTTGCTATGATTAGTCGATTAATCGATTAGTTGTCAACTATTAGATTAACCATCAACTAATTTGATAATTGATGGATCGATTTGAGTCATTTTTTAATTCTCAAATGTCCAAATTCTCTGGTTCCAGCTTCTGTTCTCTGATTATTTCCTGGTTTCTTTATTCTACTCTAACAGTAAACTGATGATCACCATTTTGCACCATTTAATGAACTAATCGATTAATCGTTTTAATAATCTATAGATTTTGCTTCATGCTGTGTTTGTGTTTTTCCTTTTTAACATCAGATGTAGTCATTTTCTCCTAATTAGCCTCTGAGTGCAGTTTCTTGCTTCTCACTGTAGTATTTTGACTTCCAGGTGAAATTACCTGTAATTTAAACATGTAATTCGAGGACATTATGAAAAATGTGCTAAAAGTCTCGTCCTAATTGATGTGTTTTATTCTATATCTCTGTTCTAACAAAGCGGGAGAGAAACAGGAACCACAGTGAATGGATGTAATTTAATAACGGGAGACTTGTTAAGTGAAAAATAATGATTCATCCTGTCTATAAACTGCACCTTTAATCCCCCCCCCCCTCGGTTAGCTGCATTCTTAATGTATTTTCGTCAGTGTAATGCGAACGGCTCATTGTGGAAAATCTCACTGAAACGTCTTTCTTTGCTTTTTTTTCCCCCTTTCATGTGTCGAGAATCTGAACCCCCCCCTGCACCCCCCCTCGTACGAATCTAATATACCGAGCCCAGTATAGAGCATCCTATAAATTGATTTGGACCCAGGCTTTGAACAAAAGGAACTCTGTTGCTCGGCCATCGCGGCTGATGCCACTCCCTCCTTGGCTGGCGCTGAATGCTCCCCTTCAGCAGGGCGGTGGGTGGCAGCCGCGTGGGGAAAAACGCCGTATTTAGCGGGTAGGGGAGGGGTGGGGCGGGGGGGGTCTGGGTTCCTGTGACTGGCAGCGATCAATCAGCCAGCGAGGGTGAAGCTAACGAAGCGGCGTGCGGTTTATTGAAGGGTTAGCGCGGGAAGAGAAGGAGATTACAGCGAGGGCCTCAGAGGAGGGGGGGGCACCCTGCATGGTTCAGGGGTTGGAAAAAGAAAAAGCTAAGGTGTTTTACTCCTAAAATCTGCTTTTTTGGCATGGAAAAATAAAAGGACCCTTAACCGCCAGGCCTGTTCATCAGTTTTCCTGCTATAAATGATGATAAATGTGGAATATCTCTACAAACACAAAGGTTATTGGACTTAAACCTGGAATCAGAATAAATCTACAACATGTGAGGAGACAAAATCACTTTTGTTGTTCATCTTTGACATATCTAATCTCTAATCACCACCAAAGTCCCATCCTCTTACCATTTATTATATGGAGCATAATGCAATTGTTTTTTGCAATTAAAGAAACAATTAAAATACATAAATTGGCAGCGGTTAAAATCCCGAAAATTAGGAAATATTTGGTAGTTTTGAGCAAATAAGAATTTGCAGGCCTATTTTTCAATATTTTCCTGCTCTAAATGATAATAAATGTGGATTATCTATACAAACACAAAGGTTATTGGACTTAAACCTGGAATCAGAATAAATCTACAACATGTGAGGTGAAATCTCTGACATCTTTAAAGCTATAATCACCCCCAACTCCCCATCCATAATTTGTTTTTTACAATAAATACTGAAATAATACAAATTAATTGTCCCCAATTAAATTAGCAGGGGTTAAAATCTTGAAAATTATCAAAAAGTTGGTAGTTTTGAGCAAATAGGAAATTGCAGGCTTATTTCTTCATAGTTTTCCTGCTGTAAATGATGATAAATGTGGAATATCTGTACAAACACAAAGGTTATTGGACTTAAACCTGGAATCAGAATAAATCTACAACATGTGAGGAGACGACAGAAGATTTATTTATATAGAATATCGATTTCCAGATAAGAAAAATCCAGTTTTACAGTAAAAATCATCTTGAAAAAGCTGATTAAACCTAATAAATTATGTTACTAGTTAGTTGGTTGGTTATTGCAAAAAACACCTAAAATTGTGTTAAAATTGTGCTACTTTATTTAAACTTTAAAAAAAGACCAAACTGACCCAAATCAGAAAAAAATAAACTTAAAATTATCTAAGTTATCTGCAATACAAAGTTCAATAATTAAAAGGATCAGTTTAATATCAATTATTATCCATAAAATGCTGTAAATCACTGAGGATCATTAAGAACATGAAGAATATTTTCTGTAAAATGTTTAAAAGGAGATTATAAAGGAGCCAATTAAATAATCCCACAAACAGCTCCAATCTAAATAAATCTCTAAATAGTGGTTAGTTGCAGCTACTACTGATATTATATCAAACTATTTTATTATTGTATTGATGATGTGGATATTGATGATATATATTGATGCTGTAACAGTAACATTGGGTTTTACTGCAGATAAAATACTTTATTTAGTGTTGGAGCTCAGGTTTAACATGTGTTTTATAATAAAACTCAATGCTGCTAAATTCACTAAAACTGGACCATGGACACGTTTCATTAGATTCTAAATTAATAAATTAATTTATTCATTTTTGTATTATTTCCCCTTTGCAGATAAATGCCCCATTTTATTCATTAATATATTCATATATTTCCTTTTGCATTTCTAGCTCAGTATATATGATAAAAAATAAAATTTTAAATTAAATAAATCCATGTTTTAAAGAAAAAAAAACATTTTAAGATATAAATACTTTAATGAGAAATTTCTTAATTTAGTCCTCTATATACACTTAAGCCCAAAATGATTCCTACCCTGTCAAATACAAGGGATTTCTTTTTTCTTTTTTCTTTTTCACTTACAAATTAATTTTTCACTTCAGTTTTTACTTAAATAGACACAAAGAAAGTCTGAAGCCATAATTGATTTGTGTTACGTTAGAATGTGTAAAAAACCAAAAATCACATCAACAAATGACTATGATATAGAAAGCTCCTGCAGGGCATGCTGGGAAATCTGTCTTTATATATATACACTTTATAGTTGAAGACTTTCTTTGTGTCCTATTTAAGTAAAAACTGAGGTGAAATACTCATTTTTAATCTCTTGTATTTGATAGAGGGATGAATCATTTTGGGCTTAAATGTAAATGCTCCTTATATTCTGTCATTGTGTATTTATGGATGGAATTAGAGTTAAAGTAAAAGATTCCCCTTTATTCTGGGAACCCCATCAAGGACCCCTGGGGGGTCCGCGGACCCCACGTTGAGCACCACCGGTTTAGAGGGTGAGGTTGAGGCTTTAATGCTCATCAGATGAAGCCTGTAAAATAACCTTATTCCGAAAAAAAAAATATAAGCACCGTCGACAAAAAAACCCACGGCAGTCTCTCTGATAGTTTGAAAGACAAATGAGTAACAGGGGAGCGAAAAATGCAAAGCAGATGTTTTTCTCGCCGTTTTTTAATGGCAGCGAGACATTACCGATGCCATTACAGAGACCTTTTACGGCTTCTTTTAATCCCCTGGCCTGCCTGAGGAGAAGCCCCTTGTGGTACAGAGTCGCCTCTTTACCTCAGGAACCAGACAATTTGAACCTTATTTCCAACTCACTTCCCTGCTCCGCCACGGGGTTTCTGCACGCCGCTTCCCTGTAATTACCCCGCTGCCGAATCAAAGGTAAGAGACGCTCAGGTAAACATGAGAGATAGAACATTGGCAGGGGGCCCCCACGTCCTGGAAAACATGGAAATCCTGGAAAAAGATTAATCAGCTTCCCAGTCATGGAAAACATATGGAAAATGATGGAAAAAAGGTCAAAATATCCTGGAAACTATTACGTTTTACTGTAGAATGATGGCGGTGAAACCCTAAAGTACCTTATTACGTGTTCATTTGAACCACTTTTCCACTGATGTGACCTGGTTTTGGCCCCCGGGCCACGTGTTTGACCCCCCAGTGTTCGTCTATGTTTGGATAGTTGTTTGGTTCCAACCAGAAACTACAAACTGTACCTTTATAAACCTAAAAAAAAGTAATGAAAGTAAGAAATATTAGATTACTTGGCTTGATTTACTAGCATGCTAAACTTGATGCTATGTTACCTGAAACTGATGAAAACCTATTTTATTAATCTATAAAACCCAGTTTATAGTAAAATTTATCAGGGAAAATGATTAACCATTTTTCCAGTGATGGAAAACATATGGAAAATTATGGAAAAAATATCCTGGAAACTATTACGTTTTACTGTAAAAAGATGGCGGTGAAAACCTAAAGTACCTTATTACGTGTTCATTTGAACCACTTTTCCACAGTTTGACCCCCCAGTGTTCGTCTATGTTTTGATAGTCGTTTGGTACCAACCAGAAAATACAAACTGTACCTTTATAAATTAAGAAAAGTAAAAGAAATATTGGATTACTTGGAAAACCATTTTCACTTTGATTTACTAGTACCTTATTACGTGTTCATTTGAACCACTTTTTCCACTAATGTGACCTGGTTTTGGCCCCCGGGCCACGTGTTTGACCCCCCAGTGTTTGTCTATGTTTGGATAGTTGTTTGTTTACAACCAGGAACTACAAACTGTACCTTTATAAATTAAAAAAAAAGTAAAAGAAATATTAGATTACTTGGCTTGGTTTACTAGCATGCTAAACCTGATGCTAAGTTACCTGTAAGTGATGAAAACGTATTTTATTAATCTATAAAACCCAGTTTATAGTAAAAATTTATCAGGTAAAATTATTAACCAATTTTCCAGTAATGGAAAACATATGGAAAATGGTGGAAAAAAAGGTCAAATGTCCTGGAAAATGATAATGGTGAAAACTTAAAGTACCTCATATTATGTTCATATGAACCACTTTTATTTTTACTGTTAGCAGCATAAGTGAATGTGATTTAACGTGGCTTTAATTTGCATTAAACCATCAGGATAAAAAGGAAGGTAAAGGGATGCTAAGTTACCTGTTACATCTATAAAACACACATTGATGCGTTCCTCAGTATAAATGAAGAATTATTGATGGAAAGAAAGAGAAAATAGATCAGATGTCCTGGAAGTTAACCTAAAGTATGCTAATACATGTTTATTTAAACCACTGGCTTTTTTATTTCACTGTTGGCATAAATAAATGTGATTTGACATGGATAAACCTGCATTAAAGCTATCAATCATTCAGGAGTCTTTATATAATGAAATATATGTTGGACCTGCGACTTACGTATGATAGAATAATACATAGAATAGAATAAAATAAAGTATGCATTTCAAGGCAACGTTAAACAGGAATGTATTAGTATATGACATGATAACATCTCTGTAGTTAAAAATATCCTAGAAAATAATTTCTGGCTCCTATTATAGAAGAATAAAGAAACCAGAAAAGAGAATAATTAATAATAATAATAATTAATCAATTATCACAATAGTCGCCAGTTGCAACACTAAGCTAAGCTATTATTAAATGTTATGACATTTGACCTTATTTTCCTATAAAATGACTTATAATGTTAGGATTCTTCTCATAAAGCATCATTATTATATGTGTTGAACCCGTGACACACATATGAAAGTATGCATTTTCAGGCTCATGTTAATTAGTATGTGACGTGATAACATCTCTAGTGGTTGAAAATGTCCTAGAAAATCATTTCTGGCTAAGAGTTCAAACCCTCTTTAGTTTATTGTCCCCCGTTTGCTTATTCCAGTCATTCGCTTCCACGTTTTTCAAACAAAAAGCCAATGGCTGATAATGGGACCCACTAAGTCCCCACAATGTAGGTCCTGTAGATTTACACGCCGAGCGCCGGGCGTCTGCTTCCTGCATCAGGGCGACCTGTGAAGCTCAGAGGAGCAACCAGGGGTCTGGTTAGGGCTAGAAAGCAGGAGATGAACTGTACGGCCGACAGTATATCAGTGGAATTGCAGCCGCATGGGCGCGCACACGTGTGTGTGTGTGTGTGTGTGTGTGTGTGTGTGAAGCGCTCGACTCCGCCGCCAACCCCGTTGTTCTGGGACCCGAGTGGGAGGCCAGGGGGGGCGATGGGGGGTTGGGGGGGTGCGCCTGGAGGCGAGCAGCCGCACAGCAGCAGGATGTGATGCCGCTTCTGTCTCGATGACGCGGGAACACACAGAAACTTCAGTGTGCCGGATATGAACGGACTTGGTAGTGAATTAGCTGTATTAGCTCTATTATCTCTGTTAGCTCTATTAGCTCTAATAGCTCTGTTAGCTCTATTAGCTCTGTTAGCTCTATTAGCTCGATTAGCTCGATTAGCTCTATTAGCTCTACTAACTCTATTAGCTCTATTAGCTCTATTGGTTCTATTAGCTCTGTAAGCTCTATGAGCTCTATTACCTCTGTTAGCTCTATTAGCTCGGTTAGCTCTATTAGCTCTGTTAGCTCTATTAGCTCTATTAGCTCGGTTAGCTCTATTAGCTCTATCAGCTCTATTAACTCTATTAGCTCTATTAGCTGTATTAGCTCTGTTAGCTCTATTAGCTCTATTAGCTCTATTAGCTCGGTTAGCTCTATTAGCTCTATCAGCTCTATTAACTCTATTAGCTCTATTAGCTGTATTAGCTCTATTAGCTCTATTAGCTCTATTAGCTCTATTAGCTCTATTAGCGCTACTAGCTCTATTAGCTCTACTAGCTCTATTGGCTCTATTAGCTCTGTTAGCTCTATGAGCTCTATTACCTCTGTTAGCTCTATTAGCTCTGTTAGCTCTATTAGCTCTATTAGCTCTGTTAGCTCTATTAGCTCTATTAGCTCTATTAGCTCGGTTAGCTCTATTAGCTCTATCAGCTCTATTAACTCTATTAGCTCTATTAGCTGTATTAGCTCTATTAGCTCTGTTAGCTCTATTAGCTCTATTAGCTCTGTTAGCTCTATTAGCTCTATTAGCTCTATTAGATCTATCAGCTCTATTAGCTCTATTAGCTCTGTTAGCTCTTTTAGCTCTAATAGCTCTGTTAGCTCTATTAGCTCTGTTAGCTCTATTAGCTCTATTAGCTCTATTAGCTCTGTTAGCTCTATTAGCTCTGTTAGCTCTTTTAGCTCTATTAGCTCTGTTAGCTCTATTAGCTCTGTTAGCTCTATTAGCTCTATTAGCTCTATTAGCTCTGTTAGCTCTATATTCTTATTTCTGGGAAGCTCGTGTCCATAACGTGTAGTAAACATGCTTATATTGCAAATGAATGCGTTTAAATGCATGTTAGTTTTCATGTTACTTGAAGCAAACAGCTTGTAATGTATTATATCTGCATCAGGATGTTTATAAGAATAGTTAAAATGCATTATAAATCATTTTCTAATGGGAAATAAGGTCAATTAAAGTGATGTTTCCTAACTTTGCTAATGATTAATCAATTCGTCTGGTTCATAAAATGGTGTAAAATGTTGATCACTGGTTCCCAAAGAAGCTGAACCAGATAATTTGGATGTTTTCTTATTAAAAATGACTCAAATCAATCAATCAAATATATTAAAAATCCTCAGATTAGTTGGCGATGAATGTGATAGTTGGAAACTAATCGATCAGTTTGGTTCATAAAATGGTTCAACCTGAAACGTCTTTTTTTGTCATCAGTTTACTATTATAGAATAATAAAGAAACCAGGAAATAATCAGAGAACAGAAGCTGGAACCAGAGAATCTGGACATTTTCTTGTTAAAAACTGACTCATCTTGATTAATCGATTATCAAAAGAATTGGCAACTAATTGATTAATCGATTTGAGTCATTTTCTAAGGATAAAACATCCAAATTCTCTGGTTCAGCTTCTGTTCTCTGGTTATTTCCTGGTTTCTTTATTCTTCTATAATAGTAAACTGATGATCTTTGTGTTGTGGACTAACAAAGACATTTTAGCTTGAATCTTCAGCTTTGGGAAACAACATTTTAAACCATTTTACCGATTCATCTTTTCAATAACCTAAACAATAATCAACTATCAGAACAGTCGCCAGTTGCAGCGCTAACAGCAATTATCAAATATTATAACATTTGACCTCATTCCCCTTTATAAAATGATTTCTAATGTGTTAGGATTCTCCTCGTAAAGCGTCATGAATATTAACGAGACAGACGAGCTTCGTGGAAAGCTGTTATTTGAGTGGTTTTAATTCAGCGGGTACACGTACAATACGTCCACACAGCGCGTGGCGTAGCCTTATCTGAACTTGACTCCGGGTCTTTGTCATTCCGGCTCACTCGGAAATCTGAAAATCATCAAGGCGCAGTAATTAGCCTCACTTGCTGCATTGTAATTGGGGGCAGAGGGAGGTTGCTCGTTCTATCTTCTTTTTTTTCCTTCCTCCTGTTTGATAATTGCAGACTTTAGCCTGCCCTCTCTTTAATTTTCCTGATCTCCCTTAAAGCACCGCATTTTTTTTTCCCATAGAATTCCACTGTTATTTTAAAAATCAGGGGGTGAGCTTTCATCAGTCATCAGATGCTCCAGCTTTTTTTTTTTTTTTTTTTTTCCCTTCTCCGAGAGCGAGAGAGAGAGAAAACCCTACTGTCTATTCCCTTTTTGGGTTCGAGCGCCGTCAGCCTTCCCACCGCCTTGACGCTGTCCAGGTCCGTCCTACTTGGCAGGGAGGCAGCGCCGCGGAGAAAAGGCCGAGTTTATTTCCTGTTCTTGTGAATCATATATCAGTACAATTCCCCTCTGTGCTGTTTGGCAACGGCGGAATGACGGGTGTCATTTATCATACGGGGCTGAAAGAGGCTGTGGGAAAAGGGATTTGAATTCTTCTGGAAGTGTGTGGACTCTCCTTAGCGGTGAATCATTAAACGGAGGAGGTGGGGGGAAGTGGGGGATACGAGCGGCTCCTCACGCCGGGCACTTTGTTCCCATGTTTCACTGTCTAGCTCAATCATTTATATATCTCCCAAAAAATAAAAAATAACATAAGATGCTAGTTTTATAGAAATGGTGAAGGGAGGTGGCATTTAACGTCTAATCCATTACAGCGGCTCCATGCTTTCCCAAGGATTCCATCCATTTTAACAAATTTGATTATCGTTTGTCAGCTTCTCTGTTGTCCTGCTAAGTGCTGACATTTCCATCTTATGCTGACTGCTATTTAAGATCCGCGCTTTATAAACATTTTGTCGCCTTCCTTTTGAGTTTCTCTCTTTCACTTGTCAGGGACGGTTACCGCATTTTTTTCTTTCCCCCGTCTCTTTTTTTTTTATTTGGGAAGTCGGGGGGGTTGATCAAAGAAGAAGAAAAAGCGACTTTCTGATGGGCTGTCACCGGCTCTTCAGGTGCGCCGGCAGAAATAAACGTGTCAGGCTTTAACTTATCCTCCTGCAGAAAAAAAAACACCAACTCCAACCCCCCCTGCCCCCCCCCCTCGCCGCTCTAATTGACTGTAGCTCCTGAAAACCTGTGAACACACATGCAAAGCCGAGCAGATCATAAATCAGGCGTCTACAGACAGCCGCTGCCCTCCGCCCCTCACGGAGCCCCCAGAGGAGCTAGCGGCTTCCTGGAGCTGGAGCCAGGGCCGTCACGGAGCTTCTGGGGGGTGGGGGGGCCAAAAGGAAGGAAAGGGCCCCTCCAGTGTGTTTCATGAATTTATATATGAATTATAGGTTATTAAAGCTTAACAAAGTGGTTTGTAGTAAGGGTCAGTGACTGAGAAATTGACAGTGACTGAGTCACTGAGAAATTATCCCTGGGGGGGTGGGGGGGGTCAGCATCAGATAATCAATATACTGGTTCTGGGAGATGTTACTGCTGTAGTGATGTTTCAGAGCATTTCTTGGTCCCGGTGGAACCTGGAGTTTGTGCTTTACAAACATCCAAGAGGGCACTTTTACCATTTAAAGGAAACATTAGGGCATGTTTTAACTTTAGAGTAGATATAGGGGTTTAAAAGGGGAAGTTCAGTGCATGTTTTGATATTTAAAAAGGGCACTTTAGTGCACATTTAGTCGTTTAAAAGGGGCAGTTTAGTGCATGTTAAGACATATTTATAAAGGGTACTTTAGTGCATGTTTTAACATTTAAAAGAGAACATTTGTGCATGTTTAAAAAGGGCACTTTAGATTTAAGGGGTTTAAAAGGGGAAGTTTAGTACATGTTCAGATTTGTAAAAAAAAGGGCACTTTAGTGCACATTGGGCATTTGAAAAGATCACTTGTAGACATTCAAAAGGCCAGTTTAGTGCCGGTTTAGACATTAAAAGGACATTTTAGTGCACATTTACATGGTACATTTAGGTGTTTAAAGGGACAGTTTAGTGCATGTTCAAAAAGGGCACTTTAGAGTGGATTTAGGCGTTTAAAGGGCAGTTTAATGCAGATTTACATATTTGAAAGTATATTTTAGTACACCTTTATACATTTAAAAAGGACATTTTAGTGCATGTTTAGATATTTAAAAGGGCACTTTAACTTTAGGTTGTGTTATTATGGCGTGAAGAGGGGTGCCCCCCTCCCCTCTACCCTCCTCTGGCTGGTTGTGAATCTCTTATCTTCTCTTTCACTGATATGTTTTGCACCCGCGCTCCTGCTTGTTTTTACCGTCTTAAAACTGGAGCTGAAAAGTGCCAATAAAGATCTCGTCCGGGGAAACGGGCCTTGCCGTGGTTCAGCTGTCAGCGGCCGCTCGCTTGTCTCTCTCGCGAAGCTCACAAAGTTAAATGTGCTGTCAGCAAGTCCTCAGCCAGAAATAGACGTGTTGAGGTTAGCCCCCCCTCCTACCCCCCCCCCCCCCCCCCCTGCTGCCCAGTCGGATGTGGATCCGTCAAACCGACGTGAACACGTTATCAAATATGAGCTTAAAGGTGTAACGAAGCACATTTCAAGGTGTCGTCTGATGTTGACGTTGTGAAGCTGATTCTCCCGTCATGTTTTTCGTGAACCTGAACTGGCCCCTTCCAGCTGGGGAGGGAGGGGGGCGTCCCGGGCGGCCGTCCTGACCCCCCCCCCCCCCCATCCACCGGGCGTAAATGAAAACATTTGGTTGTTGCCAGACCTGTTGAGGCGTAGCCAGGAGAAACCAGAGCGCTGGCCTACTTCAGGGAACACGGGACAAAGGATGACCTGCATCCAGGTGGGGGGGGGTGACAGCATGCAGGATAATCCACACGTCCGGGGCAGGGTTATGTGGTTGCGTGTTTTTATTGTTTCAGGCCGTATCGAGTGTAGATCCGTCTGGGACGGGGTAACGTTTCAGGATGAGAGGATGATGCACGTTGGTGAAAGTTCATTTATATTATCACAAATATGCACTTACATGATAGATAAAAGTGTAAAATCTTAGAAATCTTTAATATGTACATAAATCCCTGCTTATGCACATGCAAGAATAAATAAAAACCCTTTCTCGTGAAGTATAAAATACCAAATTGGCTGATCAGGAGTCACCTATGATGCCTATTATTCAGTTTTCCTGCTATAAATTATTATAAATATGGAATCTCTCCATAAACACACACATTAAAATTGCCATTGTTAACACTGAAATAGCTAGTTTTAGTACCAGTAGTGTTAACTAGTTAATTAACTCTTTAAGTTATATTTACACTGGTGATTTTATTTTGAAAAGGTTTTTAAACCTAAACCTGATGTCAAAATAAAACTACAACATGTGAGGTGACTACAGAAGAGTCAGAATCTATTTATGATGATGTTATGGAGAAATAGAGTTAGAAAATTGGAAAAATAAATCTAACATTGTGTTTTACTACATATAATAATCTTTTATAACTTAAAACAAGACCAAACTGACTGAAATCTTCCAACTTCAGATGCACATATTTTCCAGTCAAACGGCTGGAACTTAGTTTTACAAGTTACTGAAGTTTCTGTCAATGGTTCAAAGTTATTTAAGTTTTTTTTTGTCAGTTCCAGAGGGTTAAAACACTCATTTGTTAGAGATTTGTTCAGCGATTCCTTCGGTTTTCGTCACTTTTAGAATTAAAAAAACTAAAAAAAGACGTGACTTGGTGTCACTGTCTCATATCAACATCAGCTATTAGCACACAATCCAAATTCAGGTCTCATGAGAATGTGTGATTGCAATTAAAAATGTGGAGCAAATGTTAATTAAGCGAACTGGAAACAGTAAATGTTCTAAACGTTTTTTTTTTCTTCCACTTTAACCAGAACAATTTTATTTTCCACATATTTTCCCACACTTCTACTATCAGATGGGTGCAAGTTACAGCGGCGTTCAAACTCTGAAATACCACACAACTGATTAAATGATTATATATATATATATAGAACAGAACTGGCAAAAATGGAACATAATATGTTTTAATTGGTTTATAATTCAATGAAAATCGGATTATATGTGGTTTTATTACCTTAGATTGAGCTGTTTTTAGCTAAATAAGAAGCAGGTCTCCCTACACAAAGAGGCCATGTTTGTTACCCAATGATTGCGTATAATACCTCATATTACCACGTATTTAGTTGTAAATACTCAGTGTTTCATATATAGATTCTAATGATTTACCTATGATAATTACCTAATGATTGCATATAATACCTCATATTTCAGCTGCAGTTTCTCTGTATTTACCTATACTACTGACAATTACAGAGCATATATATACATGTATATATATATATATATATATATATATATATATATATATATATTCTAACCAAAAAGAGTGAAAACCAAAAATCACATCAACAAATGACTATGATATAGAAAGCTCCTGCAGGGCATGCTGGGAAACCTGTCTTTATATATATACACTTTATAGTTGAAGACTTTATTTGTGTCTATTTAAATCAAAACTGAGGTGAAATACTCATGTTTTGTATTTGAAAGGGGTATGAATCATTTTGGGCTTAAGTGTGTATAAATTAGAACAATAATTTGCCTGTGGTCTTTAACGCTAACGGATATCGTGTTTTCCGGTTGGCGTGAGGACTCGTGGTGGATAACGGCGCCGTTGTTGAATCTCAGTAAAAATAAGCGTCCGACTTGTGGCCCTCTCTGGTGATGGATGCTCCTTGATTTGCTGAGGGTGCGTTTGTTCCTGTGTAATTGTGCAGCGATGGCTAAGCTAACTGTTCTTAAAATGCCTTCTGAACCCGCAGGGGGTCCCAGGACCTAACATTTTACACCATTTTATGAACCAAATATTTAATCGATTAATCATTTCAACACATGTGAAAACACAACAGTCAAATAATCAACTAATCTGTTCATTTCCAACTATTTTGACAATTGATTAATCGATTTGAGTCATTTTTAAAAAGAAAATGTCCAGTGATCAATTTTCATAATTTTACAACCAAACAACTAAACGATTAATCGGTCAATAATTGATTCGTTGCCAACTGCTTTCTAATATTTTCTGGTTTCTTATCCGATGAGCACACTTCTGTATTTGAGGAGTTGTAGGTGGAGGGATGGAGGTGGGGGGGTGAGGTTGGGGGTGGTCTAGGCTCTACCTGTGAGGAGTCAGATTGGAGGAGAAAATGGATCTAGGTGGCGGCGCGAGTCATCAATCACGCCCCCCCACATCCACCCCCCCCGAGGGGCAGCTAGGCTAAAGCTGCTGTGAAGTGCTATCTGTCAGCTGCTCCCATCCAGCCCGTGGGGGGGTGGGGTGAGGTGGGGGGGGCAACTCGTAGCCCCGTACGCCACCACCGTGTAAACACGTGCAGGTGCCCCCGTCAAAAATAACCCCCGTTCTAGTTCACAAGGTCGTGCTTTTTTTCCGGTCAGTGAACGCCTCCTTTGGAAAAAAAAACAAAAAAGCAAAAAACAATCAGATCCTGCAACTTCTCGCTGATCGTTATTCGATTTGCTAACGGCGTCGGGAGGTTTATTGTAATTTAAAAGTAAACGCGGTGTTCCCAACTCCCCCCATACCCCCCCTCGCTAGAATAAAGCCACCAACTGCTCCTCCGCTGATGTCGAGCCGCGTCTGTCGATACTCCTCAAGATGGATAGTTGTTCTGCATGCTTATTGATTCGGCACAGGCCAGAGATATAAGTATCATTTGTCATTTCTGGAATTATTTGGAGTCCTAGTTAAAACCCAGAGTAGAAGTATGTGGAGGTGGGGCGGGGGGTGGGGGGTGGCCGTGCCTTAGGGGGGGTGGAGAGTTGTCTGGGCTTTGATGAATGACTGCACGGGTTTTTGGTTTTTACTGCGAGCACCGGGGCCCTTTAGCTGCTATTTGCTTTCACCGCGGTCCAAGAAAAACAATGCGATGGGTCCAAGGAAGCGAGCGGCGGCAGCATCGTCTTGTCATGTCGCCGCGGCGCGGCGAGCAGGGTGGTCTGGGCAGACGAGCCGGGCGGGGGCGGGCCTTGGACGGAACACGCTGCCTTATTTCCAAAAAAGAAAAAAAAGGCCCCGTTGGGTTGTAAGCCGCCCCGCTGCTCTGTGCTCCCAGCTGACGGCCCGCAACACATGCTATGAATTTTAATATTTAACATCCAGGATCCGGAGTGTCGGCGTGTAACGACAAACAGATTTATTTCTTTTACCTTGTTTTATTTTATGGAGGCGATGTGGGGGGGTTGTTTGGTAACAGGAGCCGCGGCCGGTCCCTCGGAGACGTTGATGATGTCCGCTGCAGGCGCGCGGCCAGCGGCTTCATTACCGTATGGATCATCCTTTAGGAGCGTTTAGGATCAGCGGCAGCCGTCCTCCGCTAATGACTCGGAGAAGTTCATTACGTCCTGGACCTTTGACTCCTGAAGAGAAACAGCACGGAGGCCTGGAAGCAGCTGGATGTGACGGACATTCACAGAACACAAGAGATGCAACGATTAATCGATTAGTTGTTAACTATCACACTAATGCACAACTTTTTAACAAGTAAAAAAAAAATGTCCCAATTCTCTGTTTCCAGCTTCAGTGATCAATATTTTACGTTATTTTATGAACCAAACAACTAATCAATTAATCGCTTTAATAATCGATAATTGAATCAAATATCAAAAAAGTTCTAGCCCTACAAAATACATAATAATAATAATAATTATTCAATTAATCAACTATTAGATTAATCATTAACTAGTTTGATAATTGATTAATTGAGCAATGTCCAAATTCTTCGTTGGGAAAACAGCGATCAATATTTTAATGAACCAAACATTTAATTGATTAATCATTTCAATACATGTCACAACATTTCAGAGCTTCAACGATTAATCAATTAATCAACAAATCTACTTGTCTGCAACTATTTTGACAAACATTTAATTGATTTAAGTCATTTTTAA